>JAWZYT010002865.1:0-172500 GCA_034508575.1 Petrolisthes manimaculis | reverse complement strand
TATTGTTGTTGTTGGGGTTGTTCAGAATCCTCAACAACACCAAAAAGAGAGACGGAAGTAAAAACAAAACAAAACAAATCTGTTTATAAATAACCATAATCCCTGTAACACCCTGTAAAATATTGTTGCACTCCGTTACCCTGAAAATGTTGGGGCCAAAACGATGTAAACAATAGCACACCTCGCTCGTTTATATGGTGAAGGTCGATAGTGATGAGACTCATTTTGTTATGAATAATACACACCACACACACACCTCCTCCTCACCAACCAAACTTATATACACTTCCTGGGGGGGGACTGTGTGTGTGTGTGTGTGTTTGTGTGTGTGTGTGTGTGTGTGTATATATATATTTTGTATTATTGTTGTTATTATTATTATTATTGTTGTTATTATTATTATTATTGTTGTTATTATTATTATCATTATTGTTATTATCATTATTGTTATTATTATTATTATCATTATTATCATTATTATTATTAAGGTAGACTTACCCTGCTGTAGATAGCCCGAAGACGTACCAAGAACAATTTTGTAGTCTGAAGAGTCCCTTGCCGTCATAGAGATCATAGTGTGTGTAGTAAGGAGAGTTACTGTTGACTAGGAACAGTATGGGACCCATGATGGCAACGGTAATGGCGATTAATATCCACGTCTGTAATGGGACAACACACACACACACACAGAAAACACAGAAAAAACATTAGGGATTATTTTTAGTTTTTATTGAATCAAGCAACACACACACATACTCATATATTTATATATACTGTATTCTCAAGCACACACACACACACACACATTTATATATATACTCAAGCACACACACACATTTATATATATACTCAAGCACACACACACACAAACGATAACCAAACCACACCCTGCATCCATCCATCCATCCATCCATCCATCTATCTATCCATCCATCCATCCATCCATCCATCCATTCATCCATCATCCATCCATCCATCCATCCATCCTTTCATCCAACCACACTTACATCAGCACACACACACACACACACAAACGATAACCAAACCAAACCTCCATCCATCCATCCATCCATCCATTCATCCATCCATCCATCCATCCTCCATCCATCCATCCATCCATCCTTTCATCCAACCACACTTATATCAGCACACACACACACACACACACAGACACACACAAACGATAACCAAACCAAACCCTGCATCCATTCATCCATTCATCCATCCATCCATCCATCCATCCATCCTTTCATCCAACCACACTTACATCAGCACACACACACACACACACAGACACACACAAACGATAACCAAACCAAACCCTCCATCCATCCATCCATCCATCCATCCATCCATCCATCCATCCATCCATCCATCCATCCATCCATCCATCCATCCATTCATCCATCCATTCATCCATCCATCCATCTATCTATCCATCCATCCAATCCCATACTTACATCATTGGCAAAAGGTTCCATAAACAGCATAAACCCTGGATAATTCTTGGGGTCTCTTAATCATGAACGTGTAAGGTTGATAGTCGATGGTATTGGTGAAGTTGACAGCTTGCATCCTCTCGTCTGACACCGTGAAGGCTGCTACTCCCATCATCACCTAATTTGTAAGATGAAGAGGGGGGAAACGAAGTGTAAAGATTGAGTTTGTATACCTGATTTGTAAGGTACAGAGGGGAAAGGAAGAGTAAACATTCAATGAGAGTTTTTTTTGCCTGTTTTATAAGATGAAGAGAGGAGAGGAAGAGTAAAAATTGTGAGTTTGTATACCTGTTTTGTATGGTGGAGAGAGAGGGAAGGAAGAAGAAGAGTAGAGATTGAGAATGTGAGACTTGGTTAGTTTCTGGTTAGTTTGGTGAATAGTCTATAAAACCACGCCCCCTCGGTATAGATTAAGTTAAGGCAGGTTAAGTTAGGTTAGGTTAAATTAAGGTCAAAATATTAGTAGTTTAACTTTTCATGGGAGTGTGTCGGCTAGAATCAGCTACCCACCAAGATCTAGGTATTCTAGATCTTGCTACCCACCACAAGCCTCAGCCCCCTGTTGCCTGATGGGTTCTAATAGTGTTGTAGCAGGCAGAAAACTTTATATTTATGTATTCCAGGTTCACTGTAAAACTTTGTATACAATGTGTAACCTGTATGAATAAATAGATAAAAAAAAAACTTATCTCTAGTCTCCATTCAAACCTCACCAGGAACTTCAGAATATGAGAATGTAGCCCTGTTGACTCCTAACCACAACAACAACAACACACAACAACAACAACACTTAAGGGACCCTGTGTTGTAGTCAGAAAATTGGAGATATAATACGAGTCCTTCAAACTTTGCCACGAAACACCATCTATATAGAAAGAACCTGTTTCGTGGCATAGTAAGGAGGAATCAGAAGCCCCCAATTCTCAAACACGATCACAGGGTCCTTAATTAGTCTTACCTCGTTATCCTTGACCATTTTCATCATACCGTTCCATTGTCCGTTCTTGTCTTGTATTCCCCACTGACCATCCATAGGGGGAACTACCACGAACCTGTATGTGTGTGTGTGTGTGTGAGAGAGAGTGAGTGTGTGTGTGTGTGAGAGAGAGAGAGAGAGAGAGAGAGTGAGTGTGTGTGTGTGTGTGTGAGAGAGAGAGTGAAAGAGTGTGTGTTAGAGAGAGAGAGAGAGAGTGAGAGAGAGAGAGAGAGAGAGAGAGAGTGTGTGTGAGTGTGTGTGTGAGAGAGAGAGAGAGAGAGGACATTAGAAAGATATTTACATACAAATACACCAATGCATACTATCAGCTTAATTAAGTGAAAAGTACAGTACAATGTAGACAAATGTGGAGCAATTGATTCCTCCAAACTATTCCAAGCAACAACAACAACAACAACAACAGAACACCATTATATCTATCCATATGTTCCTGTTTGTTTGTTTGTTTCCTATGGCACTCCAATGTGACAACAAAAGTGAATTACCAACTTAAATTAACTTATTATGTACTAGAAACCAAAATCAATAACAACAACAACAACAACAACAAACAGCTGCTCATTATATTATTATACATAAATTTCTCTTAAACAAATTTCAACACTCACGTAAAGTTAAGTTTGCTGGCCATCTGGTAAAGCAACTCAAACATTAGTCCTTCATACTTGACAACCTTCCCTTTCTTGTCCTTCTTAAAGATCTGCCAAGGTGGATACTGTAGGGGAAAAGATGGGGGGGAGGAGAAAAGAGTGAGATTAATGACAGGAGGGGAGAGAAGAGTGCATGGGAAGTTAATAATAATATTAACAAGACTTCATTCGATGACAACACCGCCCCTTAAAGATGCTAGTGACCACTCGCCCTTTGCTATCTTTATTTTTTTGTGACCTTTACCTTTGACCGATTTTGCCCAAAAGTTAATTATTTTGTTTTATGATGAACATCTATCAATAGAAAAAAAATGAGCATCATACGGCAAAAAATGTGGACGCTAGACCGAAAACAGACACACGAACAGATAAATAAATAAATAAATAAATAAATATTCAGCACCGAAAACAATACACCGCCCCCACTTCGGGTGGGGCGGTGTAATAATAATAATAATAATAATAATAATAATAATAATAATAATAATAATAATAATAATAATAAAAAAAAAAAAAAAAAAAAAAAATAATAATAATAATAATAATAACACTACTACTACTACTACTACTACTACTACTACTACTACTACTACTACTACTACTACTACTACTACTACTACTACTACTACTACTACTACTATTACTACTAATAATAATAATACTAATACTAATAATAATAATAATAATAATAATAATAGAACTACTAGATAGGTACTTACATGAACAGAGGTAACAGCAATAGTACGTCCTCTAAAACCCCCAGTAATGTGAGGAAGATATCGTCCATGAGAGACAATCCTTGAAGGGGTCGCCATTCAGCCACGTTCAGAAGTTCAAACCTGGTGACGTCTTTAGCTTCTGCTGCTTGTATTCCCCATCTTGTACACTTAAAGCAGCTGTCACTCGTCGCCAGAGCCTCCTACAGCCACACCAGCAGGAGAGAGAGAAAGGCGTGTGTGTGTGTGTGTGAGAGAGGGTGATGCATGGTTGAGAAGGAAGGAAGGAGGAGGTGTAAGAAAAACGTGATTGATTGAAAAGGAAGGAAGGAGTAAGTGTAAGGAAAATGTGATTGATTGAGAAGGAAGGAAGGAGTAAGTGTAAGGAAAATGTGATTGATTGAGAAGGAAGGAAGGAGGAGGTGTAAGAAAAAGGTGATTGATTGAGAAGGAAGGAAGGAGTAAGTGTAAGGAAAATGTGATTGATTGAGAAGGGTGTGTTGGTGTAAGGAGTAGGTGTGAGAAGGTTGTGATGGTGGAAGGAAGGTTATTAAGGAAGAGTGAACATAAATGTCCACCTTTGTCACGCTAAGCTAATCACAGCCATGCAGCTCTGTCACACCAAGCTAATGTCAGCCAACTCTCACACACAGCTAATATCAGCAAGTTTTCTCACACACCAAGCTAATGTCAGCAAGTTTTCTCACACCAAGCTAATGTCAGCCAGCTCTCTCACACACACAACAACAAAGCTAATGTAATATTCTCAGACAGTCCAACCTCACACCAAAAGCTATAGGCTATATATAAAGCTAATCTCAGTCATCAAAATTTACTATACATATTTCCATAAAGTCATATTTCCATTCATAATAATCAATGGCCACAACAAATATTTGATCAGGTATAAGACTTTGGCAGGCTCTCCTCGACAGAAACAAAGACACGTGCATATTTAATACGTGCTCGATAGTAAAAGACACGTACATATTTTATACGTGCTCGATAGTAAAAGACACGTACATATTTAATACGTGCTCGATAGTAAAAGACACGTACATATTCTATTCGTGCTCGATAGTAAAAGACACGTGCATATTTAATACGTGCTCGATAGTAAAAGAAAAGGGGAAGGAAGGGATTTTTGTGTTGACGATAAGGTGGAGTTTTCATTACTTTCATAACATGATTTACACCCTTAATGATATCAATGAGAAGTAATAACAATATGTTCTGTATTGGTATATATAAAATAAAGACATTTGAGTGATTTATTTAGTCAATCACCACTACTACACACACACACCACAATCACCACCACTACTACTATCACCACTACCAACACACACACACACACCACAATCACCACCACTACTACACACACACACACCACAATCACCAACACAACACACAACACAGACACACCACCACCACTACTACACACACACACCATCACCACCACAAACTCACAACACACATAAACACACACCACCACCACCAACAACAACACCACTACCCACTACTTACCATCATCATATTAGCGATTGAGGAAGACCTGCCCCCCTTGGAAGGCTTCATCTCTTCCCATTCCTCCTCTGACACCTGTAGGGGAGAGAGAGAGAGTGAAGGGAAAGGCTAGACTGCTGACGAGGGAAGGGAGGAACACAATATGCCGTACAAAAAATGAAAACAATGACAATATCGTACAAGACTATAGAGACAAAGAATGTACAAACAAACGAAGTGCCGTACGAAAAATGAAAACAATGACAGTATCGTACAAACATATACAACAACGGTACAAACAAACCAAGTACCGTAAAAAAAATGAAAACAATGACAGTATCGTACAAGACTAGAGAACAACTGTACAAAAACAACAACAAGTGCCGTACAAGAAAAATGAAAATAATGACAGTATGGTACAAAACTAGAAAACAACAATAACAACAACAACGGTACAAACAAACAGAAGATAATTATGAACAGTATAACCCAACAACAACAATAAAACAGAAGACATGAACAGTATATAACCCAACAACAACAACAACAAGAATAATAAAACAACAGACAATAACAATACAAACTGACCTGAAAGAAAAGTTCGAGTTCCTTTGCGAGGGCCCCTGCCAGATCGGTTGTGTATTGGTTTAACATATTTGTCATATAACAGGTGAAGGTGTCCTGTAGGGAGATAACAATAACAATAACAATAACAACAACAACAACATATTCAATTAAGGCACCTGTAAGTTAGATAAACACAACAAAATTAGATCGAAGGTCTGGGTTTCCTCCAAAGTATGTCAGGAAACAAATTAACAGCCTCGTTGTAACTAATATATAAGGTAATCTGTTTCGTGGAATAGTTTGGAGGAATCAGAAGCACTCCAAGTCAGTCACCAACAAGAGAATCTCCACTCATCCAGTATCAACGATTATTATTATTATTAACCTAAAGAAAAAACCATTGCATTCCGAATTATATTTCACACTTTCAATGTCAAAACCCCCAACTTGACCACATTGACAGAAAGACAAACGAAGAGTCCCCCCTCCACCCCCACCCGTCCCTCAATGTCAAAACCCCCAACTTGACCACATTGACAGAAAGACAAACGAAGAGTCCCACCTTCCCCCTTCAACCCTCGAAGTTCAATAACAGATCAATAGAAGGTATCAGTGGTCAGGGTTGTGTACTCATGTATTCCTCTGTGTCTTGGACGATGACTAATGATGCGGTCACACCTCTTACCGTCACCTCTCTCTCTCTCTCTCTCTCTCTCTCTGTACACACACACCTCACCATCACCTCTCCATCCATGCACTCTCCTGTTCAGACACACACACATACAAACACCATTTAATAATATTTTTCTCCTTTATTTACACACACACACACACCTTTTAAACAATATATTTTTTCTTCACAGACACACACACACACCTTTTAAACAATATCTTTCTCCTTTACACACACACACACACACACACACACACACACACACACAAACACACACACAGACACATGCAGTAAACAAAACAAATCTATCAACCTGTCAGTCTAACCACCACCACTACTACTACCAACATCACCAACAACACCACCACCACCACCACCACTACTAACCTGACAATCTTCGGTAGGGTTAATGACGGACATGTTGTAGGCAAAGGCGAGGTTATCCCCATCCATCATATTAGCCAACAAGGAGTCCATATCGTACTTGAGGGAGTGGGAGTCAGGGGTCACGAAGAGCCACTGATTCTTAGGTCCCATTAACTTGAGAGACCTTGCCTGTGGGTGGATTACAATGTTTTTTTGTGTTTTTTTTCATCATTATTATTATTTTTTTTAATGGGGGTTGATTGGAGAGATGATTAAGGGGTGCGGGAATAGGGGGACAGGCTTGTGGGGGTTAGGGGGGTGCAGGAGTAGGGGGACAGGCTTGGGGAGGGTTGGGGGGGATAGGGGTAGGTGGGAATAGAGGGACAGGCTTTCTACCCACCCCAAGCCTGTCCCCTTATTCCCGCACCCCCACCCCCCCCAGTTTCCCCCCAAGCCTGCCCCCTACTCCCACACCCCCTTAAATATAATAATAACTACTTGTGCTCAGTTTAGTAACATTCAATTTGTGTTCAACGTCTGTCCACTATTTTTTTTTTTTTTTTTTAGAATTACATACTTGTCAAATAAATTATCTTCTTGTTTACTAAATTTTCTACTTGTTTACATACTTGTCAAACTAAATTATATACGGTATTTGTCACACTAAATTATCTTCTAGTTTACATATTTGTTTACATACTTCTTTACATCTTGTCAAACTAAATTTTCTACGTTTTTACACACTTGTCAGACTAAATTTTCTTCTTGTTTACATACTTGTTTACATACTTGTCTAAGTTTTTACATACTTATCAGACTAAATTTTCTACTTGTTTACATATTGGTAAGACTATTTTTTCTACTTGTTTACATACGGTACTTGTCAGACTAAATTATCTACTTGTCTACATACTTGTCAAACTTAATTATCTACTAGAGAGATAAAAGTGAGGTGAAGGCTAATATACGGTAATGAGGTCACAAATCAAATGCAGTAAGAGAGATAAAAGTGAGGTCATGGCCAGTAAAGTGAGGTCATGGATAGTAAAGTGAGGTCATGGATAGTAAAGTGAGGTCAAGGATAATAAAGTGAGGTCAAGGATAGTAAAGTGAGGTCATGGATAGTAAAGTGAGGTCATGGCCAGTAAAGTGAGGTCATGGATAGTAAAGTGAGGTCATGGATAGTAAAGTGAGGTCAAGGCCAGTAAAGTGAGGTCATGGCCAGTAAAGTGAGGTCATGGCCAGTAAAGTGAGGTCATGGATAGTAAAGTGAGGTCATCAATAGTTAAGTGAGGTCAAGGATAGTAAAGTGAGGTCACCAATAGTTAAGTGAGGTCAAGGATAGTAAAGTGAGGTCACCAATAGTTAAGTGAGGTCACCAATAGTAAAGTGAGGTCACCAATCAAGTGGAGTACAAGAGATAACAACAGTGACATACATTCAATAATTTACTTACCATATCCTGTAATGTTGGAATCTCGTCCTTGTAAGAGAGATAAAAACAGTGACATACATTCAACAATTTACTTACCATATCCTGTAATGTTGGAATCTCGTCCTTGTAAGAGAAATAAAAACAGTGACATACATTCAATAATTTACTTACCATATCCTGTAATGTTGGAATCTCGTCCTTGTAAGTGATGACAATAAACTGTTTAGTTCTGGGTTGTCCTGGTTTAGGTCCCAAGGAAGCCATCAGTTCCCTGCGTCTGACATACATACATACATACATACATACATAATACTCTTTTCGTTAACGGGGTCGGCTACAGAACACTTTTTTTTTTTTTTTTTTTTTTTTATGTTAAATTTATTTTATCTGACAATTTACATATACTACAGACCGCTGTTTTTTATAAATGTTTATTAATTAATACACAACAATAACAATATCAATATCAATAATAATAATAATAATATTAACAATCAACAGCAATAATAATAATAATAATAATAATAATAATAATAATAATAATAATAAAATTAATAATCATAATAATAATAATAATAATAATAATAATAATAATAATAATAATAATAATAATAATAATAATAATAATAATAATAATAATAATAATAATAATAATAATAATAATAATAATAATAATAATTATTATTATTATTATTATTATCATAACAATAATAACAACAATATATACTCACTTTGCTGTATTAGGTTCCATGGAGAGATCAATAACAGTAATGGCAGTCTCAGGAGTCTTCATGGTACCTTCAGCCAACAGGTTCACAATACTCTGCATCTCCATTTTATCTGCCCAATGTCACACGAAAAAAAAAAAAAAAAAAAAGTGAAAAAAAAACAGTGACGAAAAAAGAAAAAAAAACAAGGAGGGATTATTATCTGTTGGTAAATAAATCCGGAGCAAAATGATTCCTTCAAACTATATATATATATATCATACTCCTGATAAAAACCATTATTATTTATTTTTATTGTTGCTAATGTTGTTCAGTTTTCTGGTGTATACTTTGGAGGAATCCCCCCCCCCCCATGCCTGTCCTCCTACTCCTGCACCCCCAAACCCCCCCCCCCCAAGCCTGTCCCCCTATTCCCACGCCCCTTAACATTATACTCACCCACACTGTCATCATGAATAAGAGTGATATCATTCCACGTGATGGTATTTCTGGTTCTCAGGTCTCTAAAGAGTTGTACAAGATCCCTGGAGCCTTGGGTTAGAGGGGCAGTGATGGCTGTGTCTGCTGGTATCCTTTTACACCCAGCATCTACACACACACAGAGAGAGAGAGAGTGAGAGAGAGAGAGAGAGAGAGAGAGAGAGAGAGAGAGAGAGAGAGAGAGAGAGAGAGAGAGAGAGAGATTTTTTAGTACTGTATATGATTGTTCAGATGAAGTGATATTATTGTGTGTGTAACATTATGATATACAGTTACCAGAGTACACACACACACACACACACACACACACACACATACACACACACACACACAAACACACACACATATGTATACTTTTTCCCTCCACACACACACACACACACACACACAACTCACCAGTAATAGCCATATGTAAGACCCCTACTTCTTTGAGAGGCATAGCCCAGTCGTGAGTAGGTCCACAGGAAGCCAGAGTCAACACAGCATCCATATCCTCTGCCATTGTCTCGTTCATCATGTCTATAAACTGGACACTGACTGATCCTTTGGCCATACCAGCTGCTCCTTCCTCTATAGTCTTACGTATGAGTTCTTGTGTTTCTGTTCGACGGTCCTGTACCAAACCCGACTCCAAGTACACACCTGTAGACCACACCAAGGAAAGAAGGAAGAGTTGAAATATATTCCTGTAGACCACACCAAGGAAGGAAGGAAGGGTTTAAATATATTCCTGTAGACCACACCAAGGAAGGAAGGAAGGAACCAAGGAAGGAAGGAAGGGTTTAAATATATTCCTGTTGACCACACCAAAGAAGGGAGGAAGAGTTTAAATATATTCCTGTTTACCACACCAAGGAAGGAATGAAGGAAGGAACCAAGGAAGGAAGGAAGGAACTAAGGGTTTAAATATATTCCTGTTGACCACACCAAAGAAGGAAGGAAGAGTTTAAATATATTCCTGTTTACCACACCACCTAACTAATAAATACAGAGAGACAACCTGACTTGCCATTACCCCCAACTGATATCTTGACTACCCCTGTTCCATAAAGGGTTACATACATGGTGTCGTAACAAAAGGAAGAGTATGTGAGAACAAGACATCCTTAGTTCCATATCATATTATTATAAATTATGCACCAAAGGGATAACAAACCTATACAGTATTCCGTGACTTGTCTACATTAAGAGGAGGATACAGTTTTGCGTCAATATGGAGCAAATTATTTTCCTCCAAACTATTCCAAGCAACAGGATAATTCCCTTTTGTTACATTGGAGTGCCTTGATTCCTCCACAAGTATATGCCAGGAAACAACAGGACCAGATGAACAAAAATAATAATGGTGTCCTATTGTTGGTTGGAAGAGATTGGTTTTTTTTTCAGTAGTTGCTCCTGAAAATTTACCAACACAAACTTTCCCCAATAAATACATCATAATAAGTGAGTATAAGAATGACGAACTGACACGCATGCTGGTGAGATGATGTACAGTCGTGGTCAATAATAATCATCCACATATGGGTATCTCAAACATTTTACTGTCTAATGTTTTCACGTTCTCATAATATGATGTTATTTTTTTAAGTAGTGTGTAGCTGCTTGTATCAAATTAAAAGATGGTAGTTAACGTGTGTGTGTGTGTGTGTGTGTGTGTGTGTGTTATTGTTTTAAGTAGTGTATAGCTGCTTGTATTAAATTAAATGATGGTAGTTAATCTATTTATTGGAAGGTTTATCATCTAATAAGAAACATAGAGAAGCTGTCAAACTCTTACGTAAGTTACCCCTATATGGATGATTATATATGACCGCGACTGTACTGTACTGTATGTTTGTTTGTGTGTTATGTCCTTTAAGAATGTTTGGGGTTGTGTATGGGAGAGCGTTCCATTCTAATTTTTACAGGAAGATCATTGAGTGTGTGTGTGTGTGTGTGTATGTATATTTGAGAGTGTGTATATATATATTGAACCTACTTTGAGAGTGTGCATATAGTGTGTGTGTATAAATTGGTTTTACATTGAGTGTGTATATATATATTGGTTCTACTTTGAGTGTGTGTGTGTGTGTGTGTGTGTGTGTGTGTAATAATTCAATAGAGGAGGAGGACGAGGAGGAGTGAGTAGTAAGAAGGAATGATACAGTACATACATGAATGTCTACTAATGTATTAATACACTCTGAGTGCCTGGCTGGCTGAACCACATAAAGAGGGACATTATGTATATATATAAGAGGTGTTTTATGGTGTATGTATGTATGTATCTCCCCACCACCACCACTACTACTATACACTTCTACTATACAAGACAAGAGAGAGAGAGAGAGAGAGAGAGAGAGAGAGAGAGAGAGAGAGAGAGAGAGAGAGAGAGAGAGAGAGAGTAATGGTCCCTGTATTGAGAGAGAGAGAGAGAGAGAGAGAGAGTAATGGTCCCTGTATTGAGAGAGAGAGAGAGAGAGAGAGAGAGAGAGAGAGAGAGAGAGAGAGAGAGAGAGTGTGTGTGTGTGTGTGTAAGAGAGAGAGAGGGGGGGGAAGTGAGAGTATTGGTCCCTATATTGAGAGAGAGAGTGTGTGTGTGTATTTGGTGTGTAGGACAGTATATATAGAGTTGTGTGTGTGTGTGTGTGTGTGTTAGGTGTGTAGGACAGTATATATAGTTGTGTGTGTGTGTGTGTGTGTGTGTGTGTGTGTTTGGTGTGTATAGGACAGTATATATAGTTGTGTGATATGGTTCCAGATGATAGGGACGACAAGCCAATAATGTCAACAATGCATGAAGGAAGAGTGTAGTGAAATCCAGGTAATGATACACACACACACACACACACACACACACACACACACACACACTCACTCACACACTCCTTTCTTATTTATTCCAAGGCACCATTTATGAATTCACTCCTTCCTTCCTTCCTTCCTTCCTTCCTTCCTTCCTTCCTTCCTTCCTTCCTTCCTTCCTTCCTTCCTTCCTTCCTTCCTTCCTTCCTTCCTTCCTTCCTTCCTTATGACAACAAATATATTTTTTCTACTCTTCCTTCCTTCCTTTCTTCCTTCCTTCCTTCCTTCCTTCCTTCCCTACGACAACAAAATAT
Source organism: Petrolisthes manimaculis (assembly GCA_034508575.1). Classification (NCBI taxonomy): domain Eukaryota; kingdom Metazoa; phylum Arthropoda; class Malacostraca; order Decapoda; family Porcellanidae; genus Petrolisthes; species Petrolisthes manimaculis. Next base: position 159,785 of record JAWZYT010002865.1, on the reverse strand, counting down.
ATATATCTTTTAACACCCTATAATTATACTCTATCCTTCCTTCCTTCTTTCCTTCCTTTTCTATTCTATCATTCCTTCCTTCCTTCCTTCCCTTTTTTTCTCCAAGGTATATGAATTTACGACAACATAATTATAATATATCTTTGTCCACTCTATACTCTTCCCTCCCTTCCTTCCTTTTATTATTATTTTTTTTTTTTCAACTAGCAAATATGATAAATTTACGACTTCACCTCAATACAGATATCTTTTCCCACTTTAGTCTACTTCAATTACTACTTTTACAATAAATAATAATAAATATACTAATAACTGAACAATCAGCTTTCACGAGTGAACACGAGATATGTCAACACAAGTCTGATGGGTTGGTTCATTCCTTTATACCTCACGTGACATGACACACTATATAAATGACTCGTGTGTAATGTAAATCTGTAGTACACTATAACTATTCTCCAAACTATTCCAAGCAAGCAAGCAAGCAAGCAACAGGCCAGCCACTCACCAAGGAAGCAAGCAACAGGAGACCAGCCACTCACCAACCAACCAAGCAAGCAACAGGAGACCAGCCACTCACCAACCAACCAAGCAACAGGAGACCAGCCACTCACCAAGCAACCAAGCAGACAGACAGACAGACAGACAGGTAACAGAAACCACAAGAATAATAAATACAGTCAGTACTCACCCAGAACAGCATTTTCCCCTTCCAGTTGTGCCGAGGCAGGATTGAAGGATAACAGGAGGAGCACTGTAATTCCCCAAACACAACGCCTTACCCACACCAGAGAACCATTACACACTTCGTCCTTCTTTGCCATGCTGTTTGTGATTGGTTTGTGATTGGTTTGTTGTTATTACTATATTCTCAGGGATGTTGTGGTTGTGGTGGGTGAAGGTGGTTGTCGTGGTTGTGGTTGTGTTGTTGTTGTTGTTGTGGTGGTGGTGGTTTTGTTGTTGTTGTTGGGATCTAGACAGTGGTGGTAGTGGTGTTGATGTTGTTGTTGTTGTGGTGGTGGTGTTGTTGTTGTTGGTGGTGGTAGTAGTAGTAGATAGGGGTGACTCTTGTAGGTATCTTCTGGGCCCTCTCTCTCACCAACACCGATGCCACCGTTCCCACTGTGTGTGATATGAAAAAGAATATACACACATGTTATACACACACACATACATGTTAGACACACACACACACACGTTAGACACACACACACACACACACACACACACACACACACACACACACACATGATAGGTACAGCTCCACTTGTAAATCTGGGGTATATTACACACACACACACACACACACACACACACACACACACACACACACACACACACGTAAATAAAATACCTGAGATTCACAGGACTGGCTTTTGTAATCAATAATTGCTTAATGAATAATCAAGCCGGGAGCACACACACACACACACACATATATACACACACACACACACACACACACACATAACACCACAAACCATGTATCTATCTCTCTCTCTCTCTCTCTCACACACACACACACACTCACACACACACATTCCTTCATTTTTCACATATGAATGATGTTCCCTTTATATATATTTTTCAGTTTGTCGACACAGATCATGACATTATTGACAAAATAAAAATAAAAATAAAATATATATTAGATTGCTACGTACAATATTATTATTATTATTATTATTATTTATCACTTGGTATTGACGCTCTTTGTGTGTGTGTGTGTGTGTATGTGTGTGTGTGTTTATGTGTGTATGTGTGTGTGTGTGTGTGTGTGTGTGTGTGTGTGAATCATATAGTTAAAGTTTGTTCTAGTTTTGTTTTTTGTTATGTTCACTTGATACAAAGGTAAAACTTTTGTATGCCTGAAAAATGAGAAAAGGCGAAAGGTGATAACGAGAGGAGGGAGCGGGGAAGGGGAGGGGGGGCCTGGTGGAAGGTGAGGGGGGTAGGGAGGAGGGGAGGGGGGAGATCTGATGGAAGGTGGGTCAGTAATGAGTGACGTCACGGCATCTAATATAACGAGTGCTCTGCCTCAGTTAACCTTTGACCTCAGACAAGGGTACTTCCCTTCGTGCCGGTGTGTGAGTGTGTCACCCGTAGTTTAAAAAAAAATTGAGGGCCCTTACGGGAGCTCTATGAATTCTCCAAACTACTCCAGGCAACAAATTCTCTATTCGAAACACTGAAGCGTTTTGTGGCCTGGATTATTTGGAGGGTTCATAGAGCTCCAGTAAGGGCCCTCAATTTTGTTTAAACTACGGGCCTGTGACTCCATGCATACATTTCCACATTTTAGTATACTTCCTGGTTTCATTTTTATACATTTACAATGCCGTATGACTGTGAACTTCCTATAAGTGTAAAGAGAACTATACAAATGTGTTCCAAAGTTCATATATTTCCGTTCCCAAGAGAAGAAATCCTTGTTCAGACTTGGTGGGTACGTGTAATCAAACAGGAAGATTTTAAACCCAACAAACAAACAAACACAGCAAAGTAAATACCATAAACTAATTATTCCTTCCTTTATGTAGCTATGTCCCCCATCACAAATCAAACCCTTGGATTTATTTATTATTATATCACCACAGCTTGGGACAAAAGGCCATAACATAACTTTAACATTGTTGATAACCATAAAGAACAACTCATTTTATCTAACCTAACCTAACCTAACCTAACCTAACCTAACCTAACCTAACCTAACCTAACCAAACCTAACCTAACCTAACCTAACCTAACCTAACCTAACCTAACCTAACCTAACCTAACCTAACCTAACTCCACTCAACTTTTACCTCTACCTAACACCAAACATTTCCAACTCATATACGCCTCACCCATTACACATGAAAATTATATAGTGAACCGTTGGTACAGTCTGGGGCAAAAGTCGTGTCGCTTCACTTGCTTCACCGAGGCACGCGATGTTCATAGAGTCGAGATTATTAGGTGTAGAAAACGTGTGTATATATATTTCTCGAGTCCATGAACTATTGACACCGACTGTACAGGAATGTTAAGGGGGTTCGGGAGTAGGGGACAGGCTTGGGGGGGGACTGGGGGGGGGGGAGGTGCGGGAATAAGGGGACAGGCTTGGGGTGGGTAGAAAGCCTGTCCCACTATTCCTGCACCCCCTCTAACCCTCCAAAACCCCACCCCAAGCCTGTCCCCCCATTCTCACACACCCTAACCCCCCCCCCAAGCCTGTCCCCCTATTCCCCCCCCCCTTAAAATGAGATTTACCACCGACCCCTCTGATGCCTAATAAACATGTCCACATAACCAGAGTGGGGGTGGGGTGGGGGTGGGGTGCGTGGGGAGGTGGGGTGTAGCAGCATGGGGACATAACCTTGGCGTGAAGTAACATATTATACACAGTGTATATTATGTGGAGTGGATGATACATATTTGATAGAGCAAAGAGTGTCATACTTATTTGATAGACCAGAGAGTGTCATAATTTGATTGGTTGAGTGGTTGCATGGTTGGTTGGTAGTTCCAGTGTGTTTGGTCGTAATGTACTGTACAGCCATGGCTGATAGTGCTTGACCAGCCAGGGTCCAAGGAGTGTTGGAGAGCAACTGAACAGAGTTCGAACAAGTGAATTTCCCAAACCATTCACAACGTTGAGAGAGGTTTAGAAGACTCACTTTTTCGAACTCTGTTCAGTTACTTTCCTACACTCCTTGGACCCTGGTCAAGCACTATCAGGCACGGCTGTACATTCTTAATTAAGGAGAGATTCTTTTGTTATGGTGAATTAGAAGGCTACTGATTCCTCCTATAACTATGCCACGAAACAGACAACCTTAATTAAGGACCCTGTGATCGTGGATGAAAATTGGAAGCTTCTGCCAGGAGTGGTACTTATAGAATGTCATAAATTTTAGTCATAACTCTTGTCATAGCTATGAAAGATTCATAAACTTCTGTCATAATCACTATGATTCTGTCATATCCATTTTATAGTTATGACAAACTTAGTTATAGCCACCAAACAAGCTCCATCCATAGGTGTGTGTGTGTGTGTGTGTGTTTCATGGCAATATTTGAAGGAATCAGAGAACCTTCCAATTCACTATCAAAAGAATGTTTCTGTAATTGGATAGTATGTATGTACAGTCGCGAACCAAAGTTTGGCACCCCCCCTTGTCTGACAGAAAGGTGAAGACAGTGTTAAAGATATACTGAACGATCGGACAAACTGGTGTATCAAGTTTGTAAAGAAACAGTGTAAGGGTCATTTTTACAAACAACGAACTGCAAGTCACACTGTTTCGTTACCAATTGAGGTAAATCTTGATAAATCTTTAACCCTAGTAATATCCATAACTATTTGTAGGGACTATAAGCATGTATAACAGAAGGAAATATACATATCCTTCTGAAATACATACTTATAATCCCTACAAACAACTATGGACATTAATATATTTAATGTTGCATAAATAGTTGTCGCAATACCTTTCTTTGGCAACTGTACATACACTCACAATTCAAAATATGTATCCATGAGGCTTGCTTCGAATAGCCTGATCGAGTATATGTAAGCGAGCTCAAGCAAATAATGAAACAGGATAAGCCTTGTAATTGATTCACTAGCTGGTATGTCAAATGATTCGAAACTTCAACAAGACCTGGATACAAAATAATATGAAACCGGATAAGCCTTGTAATTGGATGAAAAGAGGAGAATGGAGGAAGAGACACAAGATAATGATAAAAATAAAAGGGGAAAGATGAGAATGGAAGAATTAAGAAAAACAATAACAAATAACTGAGTACCATACCTAATAATTGTTGCTGTTGTTGTTGTGTGTACGACATGGTAGGTTAGGTTAAGTTAGGTTAGGTTAGGTGGAATGTTAGGTTAGGTTAGGTAAGGTTAGGTTAGGTTAGGTTAGGTTACTTTAGCTTAGGTTAGGTTAGGTTAGGTTAGGTTAGGTTAGGTTGAATGGAGTTAGGTTAGGTTAGGCTAGGTTAGGGTAAATTAGGTTGAGGTTAGTTTAGGTAGAGTGGAATTAGGTTAGGTGGAGTGGTAAGTTAGGTTAGGTTAGCTTAGGTTAGGTTTGGTTAGGTTAGTTTAGGTAGAGTGGAGTTAAGTTAGGTTACGTTAGGTGTGGTAGGTTAGGTTTGGTTAGGTTAGGTTAGGTTTGGTTAGGTTAGGTTAGGTTAGGTAGAGTGGGCTGTCTTACATGGCCCACCTCCTCACACACACACTGACACACACACACTAGGAGTAAGATATTGATACACACACACACACACACTGACACTGACTCAACCTTACTCTCAACACGGCCACCAACACACGCACGCACGCACACACTGATTTCCACTCACTCACTCACAAGACGGGCACATACATACACACACACACTGATTTTCACACACACACACACACAGAGCTAATGTCGACAGAAAATACCTACAAAATCCATACATACATACATACACACACACATATCTACAATATCTCTATAATTATACATACATACATACATACAAACATACATTAGCCTACATTCGTTAAAGGGGTACGGGAATAATGGAACACGCTTGGGGTGGGGGGTAAAAAGCCAGTCCCCTATTCCCTCACCCCCTAACCCCCCCCCCAAGCCTGTCCCCTTACTCCCGCACCCCCCTAACCCCCCCCCCCCAAGCCTGTCCCCCTGGTATACCTATAAGAAAAAGGAAAGTGAAAAAAAGATGTAGTTTGTTTGTTGACAGTCAGACAGTAAAATATATATATATATATATGTGTGTGTGTGTGTGTGTATGTGTATGTATGTGTGTGTATGTGTGTGTGTATGTGTGTACCAGATTCATGTGTAGCTAACTGGACCTTCCATAAATATTTTCTCCCCCTAAATTAAGAAGAACCCTTTATGTGATTGTGTATGAGAATTGGAGGCTTCTGATTCCTCCTCACTACGCCATTAAACAACATCCTTCTTTATAGGTGTGTGTTTGTGTGTGTGTGTGTGTGTGTAAATGTGTGTAGTCTATAATTCGTTTTGTGTGTGTGTGTGTGTATATCTTAAAATTCGGTTGTGTGTGTGTGTGTCCTATAATTCGGTTTTGTGTGTGTGTGTATCTTAAAATTCGGTGTTTTGTCTGTGTGTGTGTGTGTATGTGTGTGTGTTTCGTGGCAATATTTGAAGGACTCGTTTACCTCCAATTTTCTTATTATTATTTTATATCCTTTCCTTCAATAAATTTTCTAATACACACACACAAACACATACACACACACACACACACATACACACACACCAATTGGACTGTTGTGTACATAATCTTATTAATGCAATCAAGAAACCAAGTACATATATACGTTAACACACACACACATACATACACACACACACAGAGAGAGAGAGAGAGAGAGAGAGAGAGAGAGGGCGAGAGAGAGAGAGAAATATCCTGCTGCTCAATATGACTTCTCTGTAAAACACACACACACACACAGACACACATACACACACACACGCACACACACACACACACACACAGACACACACACACACACACACACAGACACACACACACACACACACAGACACACACACACACACACACAGTCGATCCATCAGCCATAGAGCGAAGAAGTCATGCTGATTGAATATAAAAGTGTGTCTAAATCAGAAATGTCTACTGTTGTCTCTCACACACACACACACACACACACACGGAGAGAGAGAGAGAGAGAGAGAGAGAGAGAGAGAGAGAGAGAGAGAGAGAGAGATTTTTACTGCTCAATACGACTTTTCTCTGTAACACACACACACAGACACACACACACACACACATTACGTTATAACCTACTCTCCATAACACACACACACACACACACACACACACACACACACACACACACACTATATACTTGACATAATAACATATAACCTGACAAACCAAAGCCCTCTGGTGGTCATAATCTATACTGGTGAATATTGTAACTTAATTTTTTATGTTATTTTTCTTACGTTCCATTTTCTCCCTCCTATTTTTTTTTTTTTTATACATGAGGAAGGATAGTGGGAAGGATGGAGGATGGAAGTTGAAGGAAGGATGAAGGAAGGATATTGGTAGGATGGAAGTTGAAGGGAATCAAACACACACACACATACATACACACATAACACATACTAACACACACACACATAATAACACACACACACACATAATAAAACACACACACACACACACATACACATAATAAAACACACACACACATACACATATTAAAACACACACACACACACACATACACATAATAAAACACACACAGACATACACATATTAAAACACACAAATACACACACACACACATAATAAAAAGTCTAAATAATTCTTTACAAAAAAATTGCAAAGCCTAAATAAATAAATTGACATATAAATGACAAAATATATATAAAAAATTGGCACTGATATTTAGATAATTTTTATATGTTACAAATTAATATCGATAGGGTTTGAGTGTGTGTGTTTGTATGTATGTATGTATGTGTGTGTGTGTGTATGTGTTTGTGCGTTTTATTATGTATGTATGTATGTATGTGTTATTATGTGTGTAAGTGTGCATTTTATTATGTATGTATGTATGTGCGTTTTAATATGCATGTATGTACGTATGTGTGTGTGTTATTATTATATACGTGTATGTATGTATGTATGTATGTGCAAAAAGGGTAAAATATAATACATAAATACCTGTTAGTTTAATATCCAGAGATGGTCTTTTGTAGATTAGGCTAAATATATTTTTTTCTGAGGGTTAAGAATGTATGTGTGTGTGTGTGTGTGTAGAAAGAGAGAGAGAGAGAGAGAGAGAGAGTGTGTGTGTGTGTGTGTGTGTGTGTGTGTGTAAATGGGGGGTGGGGGGTGGGGGAGGGAGTGATGGAGATAGAGAGGGAAAGGCAAAATTAATAAAAGAAATGTTTGGGAATTATTACGATGAGGGGAGAGAAAGTGGAGAGAAAAACCGTTACAGATGGAGGGAAAAACAATGTTAAAATAATATAAGTTGGAGATAAAAACCGTTACCGAATGAAGAAGAATAAAAAGAAAATGAAGAAAACCGTAGCAAGAAAATATTATATACTGAAAAAAATGGGTTATTCCTCCGTCCTCCAACTTCCGGCTGTGTGTGTGTTTGTGTGTGTGTGTGTGTGTACGGTTCAATGTTATGGAGTTGTTGATTCCTCCGTCCTCCAACTTCCAGCTGTGTGTGTGTCTGTTTACGGTTCAATGTTATGGAGTTCTTGATTCCTCCGTCCTCCAACTTCCTATAGGTGTTGTGGAGTTGTTGGTTGCTCCGTCCTCCAACTTCCTATAGGTGTTGTGGAGTTGTTGGTTGATCCGTCCTCCAACTGCCTGTAGGTGTTGTGGAGTTGTTGGTTCCTCCGTCCTTCAACTTCCTATAGGTGTTGTGGAGTTGTTGGTTGCTCCGTCCTCCAACTGCCTGTAGGTGTCTGTGGCTGGTACAATCTCACAGAACACACTGGTGGCTGGTTCTCCCTCCAAGCATCCAGCCAGGCCTCCTCCTCCTCCTCCCGCCAAAAGTTCACATCATTGTTGCCAACTACGGCTATTCCATTTTATCTATTTGGACCAGAATATAATTATGGGCGTTTTGTGGTGGACACTCTGCCACTATACATGTACAGTTGCCAAAAAAGGTATTGCTGCAAATCTTGATAGAACTTTAACCCTAGTAATATCCACAACTATTTGTAGGGACTATAAGCATGTATAACAGAAGGAAATATACATATCCTTCTATAATACATACTTATAATCCCTACAAACAACTATGGACATTTGATATATTTAATGTTGTATCAATAGTTGTCGCAATACCTTTTTTGGCAACTGTACTGTACAGCCATAATCAAATAACCACCGACACTTTCCTTCCATCGTACCAATAAATCTGTACCACATCAAACTATAATCTTACAACAAAACCTTAGGCCTATACGTCAACTCAACCCCCTCAATTATTATTATGAGGTGCTGCAAAACAATACTCGTGTTGTTCTTTATTACCATGATATTTACTACGATGGAAGGAAAGTGTGGGTGTATATTAATTTTGATTGTGGATGTACAGTATTGGGTGATATGGGCATCATGTGGCTTGTCATTATTATGTTTCCATTGTGTTAATTTAAGGCCAACACAAATACATCAGTGACACCCGTAGTTTTAAAACATTTGAGGGCCCTTACTGGAGCTCTATGATTCCTCCAAAATAATCCAGACCACAGAACCCTTCAGTATCTCTAATAGGGAATCTGTTGCCTGGAGTAGTTTGGAGAATTCATAGAGCTCCAGTAAGGGCCCTCAATTTTTTTTTAAGCTACGGGTGTGATTCCATTTTTCACGGACCACATGAGGTACAGTTGGACACAGGAATTGTGCTACAGCCCAGGTGAAATATACTTGTCCCATTTGAGTAACCAGTGTCTATTATCAGGTAGTTGCTTTTTATTCCCATCCTCAATACTGACTTCTGCCTCTGATGTCTCCTATTTGGCACTAATAATAATAAGGAACTTGATATGGGGAGAAATTGACCATCTTTCACTTGGGCTTTTCCTCGAATTCCTGTGTCCAACTGTACATGAGTAGCCACCAATTCTTCACTCCTCTATTGGGGTTTTTGCTGAAGCAGTGACATGTCGTTTCCATACCACCGCCAGCCATACACGAGACATTATTCTTCCACTCTGTAATCTAACCACAAATCGCCATTATTAGCCACACAAGGACCACTAGTGTCATCCATATGTGGCCACTACAAAACGCCCGGTTGTGTGTCTAGAACCTATCTGTTTTTTGTTTTTTTTAGGTGGTGTTGATATTGATGGTTATAACTAATGAACGTAGGTGAAAATTATGATGGTGGTAGTTGTTTTAATGGTGTTAAATAAATAGTTCATGATGATGCTGGTGTTGGTAATAGTGACAGCAGCCTGCCTTCCCTTCCCTTCCCGCCATTCCATTTCCCGCGCATTTCTACCTACGGTCACCGCGCAATGACGCACTTAACATACCATGATATACCAAATTACCAAATACAACTCTCACACTTGTAGGAACCACCAAATGTATGTGTGTGTGTGTGTGTGTGTGTGTGTGTGATGTTATAAAATGTGTGTGTATGTATGTGTGTGTGTATCTAATGTTATAAAATGTGTGTGTATGTGTGTGTGTGTATCTGATGTTATAAAATGTGTGTGTGTGTGTGTGTGTGTGTGTGTCGTTATATAATCCTGAAAGACCGTACCACAAGGGAGAAGAATGAAGTAAAAAAAGAAGGAAAGGAGTTAGGGACAGTAGAAAAATGGCATGGGATTATCTCGGGTACAAAGGGGCACCCAAGTTCTTAAAATATCGGCCATATATCTTAGCAAGTAATACCCCGTCGACCCCCCCCCCCCTCCCTCTCTCCCCTATACAAGTTCTTAAAATATCGGCCATATATCTTAGCAAGTAATACCCCGTCGACCCTCCCCCTCCCTCTCCCCCCTATACAAGGAACCAACCAATGTAGAGAAAGTTTTCACGGTTATACAATGGTATTTTCATCAATAAATCGTATTCACTTTATGTTTGGTCGTTCGTCATGCCCACTGGTCATATATATAAGTAAACCATACGTGTGAAAACTTCCGCATTTGTAAGGTACTGTACTGTACTTTGTAACTTAACAGAGAACCTGTCAAATCTTTATATACAAACCTAACCTAACTTTAAAGTGGTAATTCACTTTTGTTACATTGGAGTGCCACGATTCCTCCAAAGTATGTCAGGAAACAGGACCAGATGAACAAAAATAATGGTGTTCTGTTGTTGCTTGGAATAGTTTAGACTTTAGAGGAATCATTTGCTCCAGATTTACCAACACTGAACATCCCCCCCTTAACCTAATACTGTACGTCTAGTCAATAAAATCAAAGGTCATACTTGACTTGAAACCGAAGCCAGAGGTGTGTGGAAGATGTATTGATTGATCCTGATATCAACAGTAGTATAGTAATGCTTTATAAAGGGATAATAATTCACTCTTTGTACCTTGGAGTGTCTTAATTGATTCCTCCATACTATGCCAGGAAACAGGGCCACATTAACAAGTATAATGGTGGTCTGTTGCTTGGAATAGTTTGGAGGAATCAGTAGTTGCTCCAGATTTACCAATACTGTACCCACTTCCCCCTTACAGTACAAACATCAGAAAGGACATACATCGACACAAAGGATTATGGTGTTTGTTCTCTCCCGAGGTCTTTTCTGGCATTGATTCGGGTATGAATGACCACCCTAGGCCTGGACCGCACTGTACAGGCAGAGAAGGTGTAGGAAAGAGAATAAAAAGGAGGGACAGTTGAAAGTGAGTGTGGCCGAGGCAGAAGGTGTCACCAAAACCCTTAGAAAACTCAAAGTACAGTACAAGTTTATCATTGGTAAGAAGTAAGGGTGCATATGTAACCCTAACCTACAGTATATGGATGTCATGTTGATAGAGTGAAGATTTAAAAAAAAATTCATCCTTCAGCCCAGAGTGGTGATGACATTTGAGGTGGAAGCTCTGGAGTGGATGGTGGCCTGGTATTTAGTTATTATGTATGAAGGTGTGTGGGTCAGGGTGTCCTTGGTCTAGGTTAGCGGATCAAAGAAAACCGTCCTAGGACCGGAAGACCCTGTACAACTCGAGGATGATAACGTACTTGCTTTTACCACAACACACACACACACAACTCCCAGATAATAACACAAACCCAAAGACATACTGTATATTCACACTCCTCATATACTGTATATACATTGCATTTATGATCATTTTGAAGTAGACAATGGTTACATCCCAATAACTAATGCATTACCTTTTTACCATGAAACTCCATTCTGTATCAAATGGTATAGAGAGAATCATTGTCTCACCAATACTGTATTTATTTTCCACACTCACTTCCATTATACTGTACTGCCATAAAATCTACACAACATTCACATCAAAGATTTATTAACTTGTTCCAGGAGTAAATAAAATACCCGGTAGTTTTGTAATACTTGGATGACCAAGTGACCTTTCCTTTAAACAAGAAAATCTGTTTTGTGGGATACTCAGAAACTACAAATACCATTACACATTATCTAAGGGTTAAGTAAAGCTGATGATCATTCATTTAATTTATTTACAATTTACAAACTTGAGGTAGGAGAAAACAATCATTTGCATCATACAATCCCCTCTGAATGATATCCTGTATAGTAAACTCTTATTTTACACTGGTATTGTTGTGTGTGTAATGAAAGTGTAGGCTGTATTCAAGAACATCCGAAGTGTATACAATGGTGTGGTACTGTACGACGGCTCTGAATTTTGTCTATGGAGCCATCGTACCTGTAACACACCATTGTATACAGTACACCACAAACATTCTTGAATATAACCCATGTACAGAAAACCCTCATTGAATAGTACAGCCACCAGCATAAATTCACATCCATCTCATGTACTTAATATTGCTAATATATATAACCAGGTAGTTGCATTCTGAACCAGTTTTTATTCCAACGACATAGGTAATTTACCATATGAAAACAAATCTGACATCTCAGCATTAAAATTGTATTACAATAACACTATAGTTAATACATAATACGCAGGTGGAAATTAAGCAAACTTATGCTGCCGTCTGTACTTATATTATTGGTGTGAATTGTAGTGTAAAAGAGTTTACAGTACTGTACTATACATACATTCATTACACACACTATTTCACATACATATCCCAGTGTAAAAAAAATTAGTTTACTTTACATTTATCTTCTCCATCTTTGTTGAAACTTTCTACCTCAACTTTTGGATATTAATGAGAAACAATAGGAGCCATTACATAGGAATAAATAATACTGTAAAGTCGGCAAAAAAATATCGGAACTCCTCTATGGAGAATTATAGTTAATTTCAATGTAAAGGTGGTTCCAATACTTCTTTGCTGACTGTACATGTGTCAATATTCCAAACAGCATCATAGCAAGTGACTGTTTACATAAAAGTATCATGACAATGGCTGGTATTATTTAACTTCTTCAATGAAAAGTTCTGTTCATCGCTCAGTCTCTATTATTTAGCAATGCGAATTTAGCGATGAAATGCTTTTTGGTCAGAGAGTAAGTTTAATAATACCACCCAGTGTGTTCTCCTTTGTAAGCACATTAAGGACCCTGTGATCGTGTACAAAATGTGGATGCTTCCGATTCCTCCTGACCACTCTATGAAACAAGCTCATTCCATATAGGCGGTGTTTCGTGGCAATATTTGTAGGACTCATTTATGTTCAATATTCTGACTCCACCACAGGGTCCCTTAAGCAGCAAGTAAGGCAACAACACCCACCCAAACCCCTGCTACAATACACCCTCAATATAAGATGAATGACTTTATCATTATTCTTTTAACACAGGCTCAATATATACATCCCTTAGTCACTGAGAGGGTGGAAAGAGAATTATGGCCGAGACTGCACATGTTTGACTGAAACATGAAACACCAGAACTAGTGATTATTTATATTCTTGTGATCAAATCCAGTATATATTCATCTCCGAAATAAAAAGCAATTATATAATAATTTTTCTCATACTGATCTGTTGATGTTATCTGATTTCTTTGTATGAGCAAGCAGAAATATACATTTTAAAATTTTGATTAACTTAAGGGGATAGTACAGTATATTTTTGGTACATTGGAGCACCTTGATTCCTCCAAAGTATGTCAGGAAACAGAACCAATGAATAAATAGATGTAAACGGTTGCTTGGAATAGTTTGGGGGAATCGGTTACTCCAGATTTACCACCTGTATACTACCCCCTTAAAGAATTGAAATATAATAGCACACCAACATGATTTGTTCAAACACATGCCAGTTCACAGTTCATACATGAGGGAGGCCGTAGTGACTGGGGCTGGAATACCAAGGAGCCGGGGTGACTCGTTTTCTAGTCTATATGGTAATGAATAACAGAAGACCAGATAAACATTTGGTGGTCTTCAATGAGGGGACTGATGAGTGTAAAATGAAGTGGTGAATACAAGTAATTATTCAATGTATATCAAGGGTTTACTGTATAAAGGCTACAATAGCAATGGGGATCACCAATGAATAAAAGTCCTCAATAATTCCATAAATCTATGCATTTGTAACTGTATGGGTTCAATAACATTAACCAGTATACAAAGCTTTATTCTTTGGACATAAATGTTTACTTTTTATTGTTTTAGGCAAATATATTTCAGTAATTACTGTTTGTCTATTTACAGTAAAGCTTCCCTAAGGCAGACTAATGTTTGAGAACACTATTTCTATTTTATTCTGACTTGCATCTCCTAAAAGATTCAAAATACTGTATCATAATCTACTAATCAGCCTTGTTTTGTAATCCATGTTTTGTACAGAAAATAATGGTCAGTATAAAATGCAATTTTGGCTGGTCATTCTGTTTCTAGGACAATAAGTATCTGGCTAGCATAAGTCTGATTTGATGAAATTATTTTATACTGAGATCAATTTAAGGGCCCTGTGATCGTATATGAATATTGTAAGCTTCCGATTCCTCCTGACCATGCCACAAAACAAGCTCTTTCCATATAGGTGTTGTCTCATGGCAATATTTGAAGGACATATTTATTTCCAACATTCTGACTACATCACAGGATCCCTTAACAGCCAAGAAATTGAGCATTCTTGTAATGAACATGTTACAAGACAGTGACTCCTTTACTCAGTCCCTAAATTATCAGTGCTAAGTATTTCCTCTCTGATCCTCCATTATGGCATCATCAGTCTCTTCTCCATCTCCTTCCATCACATTATCTGGGGGAACTTCAGTTACAATGAAACTGTGGGACTCAGGAAGGTCAATAATCTCCTGGGGTGTTGCCATATGACCCCTTGATACATCACTACCATATACATGATCCTCCACTCCCAACCCAGCACTGGAACTGCTCTCGGTATCCTCTTGAGGTGGAGTGCTAACAGGCTGCATAATAAGAAGGAAACATATTTAGAATCAGGGTTGAACCAAATAATGTTATATCCTTATTTAGATCAATTTCATGCAGTTATTTTGCTAATGCATACACACTCTCAACCCATCATTGGAACTGCTCTTGGTATCCTCTTGAGGTGGAATGCTAACAGGCTGCACAATTGAAGATGATATATTAAATTTTAGAATCAGGTTGAACTAAATAATGTTATATCCATATCTTGATCAATTGCATACAGTATATTTTGCTAATGCATACACAGGGACCTTAAAAGCCTAAAATTTGTTGATGATGGCTTGGAAGTATAATTGCAGTGACTGGTCAAGACAGGGAAGGGATATGAGGTAAGAGAGTTTTCTAAGCAGAGGTTATGAAAAAAATTAGAATGGCTCTATAAAAATTAAAAGTAATTGCAATGAATGAAAATCCAACAGACTTTCTTTGTATACCGGTAATTGAATACTATTACATAATCCCAACTTTAACATTAAACAAAGTCTGTAACATAAATCAAGCACCAAGTACTCACCAAAGGATCTGGTATGGGTGTATGATAAACACAGGTGGTGGAGTAAGGTAAAAATACAACTGGCATTGAACATTGGTCATCACCACATCGGCTTACACCACAGCCTCTAAACAAGACTTGATTTGGGTCCTGCAAAGATAGAGTAGTTTTCAGAACACCATGGTAAAATATGGTAACATATTTCTGGTACTCCTCATTAATCTGGTACCAATGTTACCAATACATCATGCTATAGTTTAATTGTTCTCAACAACTTGGGTACCTTGGAGGAAAATACAAAATCATAATATTTTCAAGTAACATAATTCTGTATATTTGAATGCATAGATCAAAGTAATTGTTATATGAAGATAATTCAAATATTGTAAATGAAAACAGAAATGTATCATTCTTCATTTTATATGAACTAATATGGTACCTCCATTACACTTTAAGAAGTATGGTGCAATGCTCCTGAATACATAATTTTGAAAACTAAACTTTTCAAAATATTCATTGCAATAATTAAGTCTCAACTGTAATCAACTCTTTAATTATTGATTGTAAAGATGAAAGGCTGGGAAACAGAAAAACCTATAATGATTAAAAGAATTGCTTACTCTGCTTTACTTCTCAAAGGATACTTACATGCAAAATGTGCTTTGAGCAGTATTTAGAGAGAGGAATGGATTTTTCCCCACATTTCCATGATCCTTCACTGTACACACATTTGACACAGCCTATACTTTGGCTTGGCTTATAGTTCGCTCCTTCTGTTACCTGCAATAAAGAATGAATGTCAACACTTGCAAACACACAACTGAGACAAGATCTACTTATTCCTCACATCATAATAATAATGATTTTATCTGATTATTTTGAAAGATCAACAGAGCAGTGAGTCCCAAAGTGCACTTCTTCACAAAAAACAACTTGGGAATATGAACACTGAAGAACTAGGCAGTGGGAGTAACGTTATAGGAAAGGTTGAGGATAACAGACCTGTAGCCGGCGTTGAGTCTGATGGTGATGAAGGAGGGCGTGGGTACCCAAGTGACGGTGATATTTTACCATTGCCTTTAGTTGATCATAAGCTGTTCGTTCCTCAGCTGTGGTCTTGGGTTGATTATGAATGCTTACTGTCGGTTGGAAAAAGAACAAGTAATCAGGAGATGACTGCAGAGCCTTGAAATAAAATGTGTTGATATGACCATGAGAGGGTTGCCTTACAAAACACCCTCAACCATTATCAATTCCCTGACAAGGATTATGGGGTCTTGTAGATCTTAGAAACTCAACAAAATGATTCAAGAATAAACTAAAATGAAGTTTAACAAAATCATAATACAATAATAAATCTTTTCTTTGAATAACATTGTTATCATAATTACTAGATAAACTGTACAGTAACTCACATCTGCCAGCTTACCCATGCTCTCTTTCTCCACACGTACAGCTTGAATGTACTTTCTGCGGCCCTCCCTCAAGATATGTGACAACCTCTTGTATTCACCAACATACATAGACTGTAAGGTAATATATACCATAATAAAAGTATTGTATAAATACAGAACTTTATACAAATAACTTAATCAGCTTTGTGAAATAAAGTTCTTGCATGCATGGGAAATGCCTTTCATTTAGCCTTGTTGGTAAGAACCATTCCATTAAACTGTCAAGGTAAAATAAAGATAGCAACTCTAATGAATCTTAATCGGTCATATTTTCCTGAATTTTATGCCAGTGACAACTGCCAATTTTTTTAATGGTGGCATAGTATTCTTAGTTGCTTTAGGAATTGTTTTCTAGTTTTATTATTCAAAATTCAGCCATTAACTGACTTCATAAATATTTTTTGACATTTTCAAAACACATGATGAACCAACCTTTAACTTCTGAAGCTTTTCTAAGTATATTCTTGTGATTTCTTCAGTGGTGAACACCTGAGCATGTTCCAGAGGGTCAGTGTCAGAGTCAGCAGAATCAAGTTCACTGTCAGCATCACGGCGAGGTAATGTATCATGGGGAAGATTAGTTACCTCTTCCTCACTGTCTGTATCACTGGCATACTCAAGTGCAGCAGAAGCCTGACCCACTACACTAGCAGGATCAGGGATTGCTGTAAGACAATAAAGGCTACCTGTAGTTACATTCATTCTGTTTCAATACCCTCAGCATATTTCTCCAAAAGGATACTGGTATTAAAATAATTTAACTCATAGTTTAGACAACAGTGATGTTTCACTTCTTTATTCAAGTCAGTGATATCAAACGTGGCCACACTACCACCAGTTCCATATCATCCTACAAATAATAATTATAAAAATAAAGAAGAGACCTTATCACAAGAAAAAATTACTATTATTTCATTTTCAAACACTAATCATTAGGAGAGGCAGATCTGTGGGCCATAAAGCTATACATGAAAATAATAAAAGGTGAACATGAAATATGACACCAATAGAACATAATCTAACCAACCAACCAACCATTCTGTCCAGCTGTGTGTGTGTCCATTTGGTGGTGAGAGAGCTGGGCCAGGAGTGTCTCTGGGGTTTCCAGAGGTCGTCTCTTGCGTGCAGCTCTCTGACGGACAACCAGTGACTGACGCGAGTGTTCGGCACAGTACCTGCTGTGTATCCAAAGACATAAACAGTTTTATTTCATACATATGTACATCATCTATATTCTGTTGAAGAAACTAATTACAGTACTATTGTTTGCTGCATATTACACAATCTATTCTTTATTTTGGATACCACTGATTTTCCTTCCCTGCATTGTTCTCCACCTCGTACTAATTCCATTTTCAACATAGCTACATACTGGGACATAAAGAATGGACCCTTATACACAAAAATCCTACTGAGTAAGGGGAGAATCTATTTTTGGTAGAGTATATTGTATTTTGGAAGGTAACTGACTCCTTCAATCAAAGTCAGAGAACAGATTCCTTTCTACTAACACTGTGGTGACTTTTTGTTTCCTGGGATACTTAGGAGGAATTATACTCTGTTCAAAATTTGTGTTCCACTGTCCTCTACCTATTTATCTCTTTCTATCTATCTCTATTTCTATCAATCTATCTCTATTTCTCTAAGCATAAGAGGCCAGTGGAACACAAATTTTGAACATTTTTTTTTAACACAAATTTTGAAGTATTTTTGTTTTAGTAGTGGTCCAATTTACCAAAGATGTTTTCTCCCTCCTATACTGTACTGTACTACAACTTACCCCTCCTTCCTGTCCGTGACGGGTGCTGGTCGTAAACATCTTTTCCCAGTGTTGGTGTGGATGTAGTTACACTGACGGAATGGAGCGCTCTTGTCCTCTAGAATATGTCGGCTGCAATACTCAAACCCATGTAGTCGGGCCTGAGATGGAAACACATTTTTTTTATATAAATTTTAATCACCATAGAAGAAAATAATTGACGAGAAGAAAATCCAGAAATATCCGAGATGGAAACACATTTTTTTTATATAAATTTGAATCACCATAATAGAAAATAATTGAGTATATAACCCCAGAAAGAACTGAGGTGGAATTAAAACTTTTATAAATTTCAATAACCGACGAGAAGAAAACCAAGCAATATCCGAGATGGAATGACAGCTTTTATAAATATGAATCACGATAAAAGAAAATAATTGATGAGAAGAAAACCCAGAAACAACTTAGATGGAATTAAAACATTTTTTAAATTTGGATAACTATGAATGAAAATATAACTGATCATTTCAAAAGAAAAATAACTGAGATGGAAATGGCTGTACAAATTTTATCAACAGTAAATGGAAATAACTGAACTGGAATTACAACATTTAAGGGGGGGGGAGCAGGAGTAGGGGGACAGGCTTGGGGGGGGAGGGGTGCAGGATTAGGGGAATAGGCTTGGGGTGGGTAGAAAGCCTGTTCCCTATTCCTACACCCCCCCAAAACCCTACCAAGCCTGTCCCCTCTATTCTCACACCCCCTTAAGACCTATAATAATAATAATAAAATAACAATAATCACACAGGCTTACCAGTGAACAATTATAAGTGGAGAAAGAACATTGTGCTTCCTGTGATGGTCTGGTTAGTGTCCTGACAGTTTTAACCACACGACCACTACGAATAGACATCTTCACGCTTCACTCACAATCCTCACTTCTGTGGAAAAAAAAAATATATAAATAATAAATAAATAATACATAATATTCTGTGGAAAAAAAATATATATATAAATAATAAATAAATAATACATAATGATATTAAATAATAGATAAATAATTAATAAACAATATATAAATAATGTAAGTTACAGTATAATAAATAATAAATTTATTATGTTGGACCATAATCTGGTTTCGACTGAAGGTTTTCAGATTGCAATGTTTTATAGTGTGTTTTGAACGCATTTATTGTTCAAGACCATCACATTTTAATGTTTTGGGAGATATGACCCCTCCCTGCCCCCCCCAACCCAATATCCATCAACACTGGGCCACGATAACGGGCTTGATTAAGCCTATGTCCAGTGTCGGATCATAAAAAAAAAAAAAAAAAAAAAAATAGTTTCCCAAATAGAGTAACATTAATTGATCAATGGAACGACTTACGCGAAGAAGCGGTGAGTGCTAAAAAAACATAATACATAATTTATATAAATTTAATTAAAGAAAAATATTATTATCGAGTTTTAAAATAACTTACGAGACATTACGAGCTTGACTCCTCTATAGATACTAATTAATAATAACACCCTAATATGACACATACATACATACATACACACACACCTAAGTTATATATTTGAATTTTAAAATAAAATACGGGACATTACAGCTTGACTTAATCCTGTATATATATTGGAAAGAACACCATAATACTGGGATATAATGACATACATACACACACACAGACCTATACATACATACATACAAACACACATATGATAATTTAGTTTTAAAATACGGGACATTATAGCTTGACTCAATCCTGTATATATATATAAATTGGAAAGAACACCATAATACTGGGATAGAATGACACATACATACATAAACACAGACCTATACATACACCTATAAACCAACATACAAACACACACCATTATATTATTATGTTCCACACTTTACACTGACTCATTCTTGACTGGCCTCGGCTTTTCCTGGAAGGTGAAGGGCTTCTCTTTTAACACCAAAAACATGTTGTTATAAAAATGGTTAAACAAGTAATATCTATACATATTACCTTCATTATTATTATATATCATAGACTGTACTCAAGATATTAATATTATTATTACCAATGCAGAGCAATAGTGCTTCAAATGGATTTAATATTATTTTATAGGATCTGGTATAGGAAGAACTTCAAATACTTATCAAATATTTTATACTTCATAAAAGTTAGCTTTGAGCTGCACAATATTATAGAGTATTATAATGTATTGATATATGGATTGAATTAATTTTGATAAAAATATTACTCAAACCAAAGCAGTATGAAAAAGAAATAAAGTTTTAGAAATAATTAGCATTTAACAGAGAGTATATTTTTGGTGTAATAATATTGGAACGGTGTATTTCCGGTGTGACGTCACAGCAGTCCGGTGTTGTGCTCATGGCGGCTGAGGAGAGATGGTACTTCACCAAGGAAGACTTAAACAATTCACCCAGCAGAAGATGTGGAGTGGATGCCGAGAAGGAGTTATCATACCGTCAACAGGGAGCCAATCTTATACAGGATATGGGCCAGAGACTACAGGTGTATCCTTTTATAAATAACACACCTACAGACACATACACACACTACCTCATGTTACCTACTCATATACACAAGTTTGTATATCTATATCAGTGTTGTGTATATCCAGTGTATCTCTAGTCCAAAGAGAAATGGTGTATATAATGATGGTGTTCTAGTGTTGTGAATATAGTGTTGAAAATGATGTTATTGTTTTGGACTGTTGGTGATGGTGTCATGGTCGTGGCAGCCATGTTGTCTCACATGACCTGTTTGGCGTGTTTTTCTTGTTTTATGACGTCTCCTGTATATTGTGTGAACCTTGTGGGTGTAATATGTAGGAAGGATGTGGCTTTTAGAAGTAGACGACATTTGTGATGTATTTTTGAAGAAGGTAGAGGCATAAAATGACAGAACATGCAACGCCAGTGTTTGCAACATGTTGCAAGGAGGGAAGGGGCTAATGCCCGATATCACTCATTTAATTAGGCCTTTTGGTTGTGTAGAGATTCAGTGACCACTCCGATTCTCAAATATAATATGGTTAGGTAAGAATAATGTTTGGAGTGTGAAAAGTTTAGAAAATAAAAGTATGTGTATACAGAAATAGTATATGGTACCTAGCTTAAAGGTTAGGATAACTTTTGACTTTTTTATACATTTTGTCGGTTAATTTATCATTACATTATGATATAAGTACTATGGTAAGTATAAGTACTGAATTTGAATATATATTCCACAACATTGATGACACCATTAACAATTACGTCCTTGAAAGTGTCCAGGAAGTACTGTGATGCTCTAAGTTACAAATATGTATATTACAGTCATTCTGAGTACATTTCCTTATTAGGCCAAAAATTCCCCTTATACCATACTTCCATTTTTTTTCCTTCTGTAATTTCAGTGGTTTTGCCATTTCCCTCACACACCCCAATTGGAAAACCTGTGGAAATGTTGGGTTTGGGTTGGGATATAACAGTAAAATCTACCATATATAAATGATATACCGGTATGTAAAAAATATCTGTATTTATCTAGACTAGTGCCGTTTTGTAGCAGTGTTTCCAGATCCGGCTATGTCCCAGTATTTTGCCCAGGTTAGGTAACTCACCTAGTAGGGCCACTGATCACAAACGATCCAAGCATCAAGCAAGTTGGATAAAATGACACACTAGTCAAGATTGAGGTTAAAGGTTAGGTAAGGTCAGGCTAATTTCAAAATGCCCCTTTTGAATGGGTCAATTTGGAAGAAAAGTGACTTAGAATGATATAGCCAAAGCAGTGGTACATAGCAGCTAGCATTCCTGTCTAGGTACTCATGATTTCTCAGGCTTTTGGGATAACTTGAATAAATTCCATTCCTCTATCTCTATATTTTTATTTTGTATAATATTTCTTGCTATGTGTGTGGAATGTTTCCTTAACCCATGTTCTCAGTAATCAACTCGCCATAAACACCGCCATTGTGTACATGCATCGGTTCTACATGTTCCACCCGTTTACCCGCTTCCACCGTAATGCCATCGCTCCCGCAGCCCTCTTTCTGGCGGCCAAGGTGGAGGAACAACCCAGGAAGCTCGAGCATGTTATCAAAGTGGCCTATCATTGTCTCTTCAGGGACCAGCCTGCCCTCGACACGCAGTCTGAGGTAAGTGTGTTGTAGATGTTAATATGATGAGGGTAAGTTGGAGATGAAATAACGACCCAGAGAAGGTTCAGGTTGGCCCTTCAGTTATAATTCTCACATTCAAAGTGGGTGCGCCTTTTGTTAATTTTGTTTGGGAAGTACTGTACCGGTAGCCTATGAAGGAAATATATATATATTTTTTTTGACATGGTGTGCTGATAGGGAAATTAAAAGGAAAAGTCTCCTTATGAATAGTTATTGTTATATAACACATGTGAGAGTATGGTATATACAGGTCAGATTATATCAAAATTAAGAATGATTATCTAATCTCTAATGGGATATACACTTGACTAATAAGATGGAAGAAAACTACACAGCATTGCTCCCTAATATTGAACCTCCTTTACCTATCTTCTCACACCTAGTTCCAGTTTGAGAATGTTGCAAAGTTAATCACTTCAGCTTCTGCACTTTCAAAAGTCATCACCTTACTCTTACTGACATTCCATTTTAATTTCCTTTACATACATCCTGAAGTTCATCTACAGCAGTTCTTTGCAGTTCCCTGTTTCTTTTTGCCAACAACAGTTGTCGTCCACATATTTCGTTTACAAATATGATTAGTGGACTTAGTTGTATAATGTCTTAGTTTGTATAACATTAACCAAAATACAGCCATGAAAGGAGGCAAAAACTGGTGTTTCTGACATTAATTTTATATACGGTATATCATAGGTGAATTAATCGTAAGATTTTTGTTATCATTGTACGATAATGCATATATAATAATGACATTCTTCTTCAGGGCTATTTAGAGCGCGCACAGGAACTGGTAGTGAATGAGAACATCCTTTTACAAACACTTGGGTTTGATGTTGCCATAGACCACCCTCATACACACGTGGTCAAGTGTTGTCAGCTTGTTCGCGGTGAGTATACATTTTATTTATGCAACTTCAAAATCTTTCTCCAGGCTGGTGTTTGTTCACCCTATTAACAAGATAGAAGGGATGTTCTCCTTACCTTTTATGGCATTGAGGCAAATTCTTGATAGTATAAGTTTATTTATAATGATACGGAAATTGATTATTATACTGTATCAAGTTTGAAATTCCACCATATTTATATTAATATGGTTTGGTAAGCAAACCCCTGGAACAAGATTATGTAAATTATTTTGGTAGTAGGCTTAAAGCTGAAGATGAATTAGGATAATGTCTTGTCATATATAATTTTATGTGTATTTTATGTATCAGTGTTGTGGCCAATCCAAAGAGAAGCAGAAGGTTTGTTGAATGATTATAGATAGTGTTGGTATAATAATTTACTGTTCTGACTTTTTTTTTAAAGTATATTGGCATCCTGTCTGCTTCTTCTGGATATTCACAGCCTTTTATACAATATTATTTTAGAATTTTGTGAATATTGGTATATGTAAAGTGTTATATCTATATGCTGATGCCATTATGGCCTGTACTTCTAGGTAGGTTAAAGCACGGTATATATACTATACTTTAGAGAGGTAAATGCAGGGCGGATATTATTGGAGCCACGGGCTTGCTCGACCTTGTTGTGACATCAAGTAAACATCCTTGGTTACTCTGGTGTGGTAGATGTGATCGCTCTGTGTTTTTGCGTTAATCAATTTATATAATAACTTATTTCATACAAGGTATGGGAAAACCAAGAGTCTGTGCTGTATATGCCTGTATGCCTGCTAAGAATAGTTATTTAAAGTATCACAAATTCCTAAAAAATGCAATTCTTGTAATAGCATAGCTCCATAAGTGCAGTGGGCAATGATTTTAAGGCTCCCATGCATCTACCTCTCTAGTTTATATACTGTGGGTTGAAGTTTCATTCCCCATGTATAATTTCATATGCAAGTTGTTACTGTATACTATCAAGGAGATGAGATTAATTTAACCCTTATATGGCATTGGGTATAAGTTTGTCTAGCTGCAGAAATACAACTGATAATCAGTTGATTTCTTCAAGGGAACTCCTGACATTAATAATTTTGTTAAGAATATTTTGTATACATAAGAACATGCTTATTTATTTTAATATATATTGAACTGGTATTAGAAATTTTCCATTTATTTATAATAGAGTTTCTACAATCCATGACTTCAGTCATAACAGGTATGTGTGTGAAAGAGTACATGAGAGGAACAAGCAAATATGAGACATTAGTGAACAGTTGAAGTATGTTTGGTGAAAATTGTAGCCTATTCCAGGAGTCTCTTGGAAATGTCATTTTTGGCTTGGGTTGGTGAGTGAACACAATAAGTCCAGTGGGGTATTAGATGGCATCTTCAGTGATAGTTATACAGTTTATCAACAGTCTGTATTTTCTACATATTGACATGGTAAGTTTTATTGTCCTTACAGTACAGTACTTACATACTACAAGATTTTTGCTGTATTATATTATTACCATGTAAAGGTAAGTACTAAGAAAGGCCCAGGTTCAGTGAAGTATGGTATTGATAATTGAAAACATTTGTCTAAAAATGTTTGTCTCTTCTTTTCCCGGTGGTTGGCTGCCCTGGTGGGGCGGTCGGCTGCGGGTTACCCACTACCTGTGCTGGTTCAACAACTGACTGGTGCCCCATCAACAGCCAACAAAGATTTGGCCCAAACCGCATATTTCATGGCTACCAGCAGGTTATTATCTGAGGCTGACTTGTTTGTCACTCCTGCTAGTAGCTACTTTTCAATGGGCCTTTCCTATACTGTACTTCTGTCAAGTAATTAAGACAGATCAGCTGTGCTCCTTATGGTCAAATTCTTTTATCTCTCCTTAAGCAGATACCATTGATCATCATTACTGGCTGATGCACCCACAAACACCTCCATCATGCTCTCTTCTGTCTCCTTGCTATTGTGTATACAGATCCATCCATATGTTATGTTTATGTTCAATGGATGTGTATGGCATATTGGTTCTGTGTATAGTATAACAAATATTGGTGTAGGTTTGTTAAGGAGATGATTGTGTTGGTTAGACTTTGTATTGGAGTCATTATATTCTATACTGTACAAGACATTCACTTCTCTTGGTTCTTATGGAAGGACATTCTTTATGGGCTTTGTAGGAGTGTTGGTTTAACTAGGGACGGAACATATGTGGTGGTTGGGCGTGTTGCTTCTAAAGTCACTGCTTAAGTCCCCTAAGTCTTGTAAATTTTGTAGCTTATCTTTGTGTGAATATTGCTACAGCCAGCTTTAGAGCAATTGGCTTGTCTTGTAAACATAAATATATATTATATAGGGTGTGTTACATGTACCCCCACCAATAAACATGCTGGATCATAATATCTATTTGTCAAATTGAGATATACAACATTTTCCAGGAATGCTGTATTTAGGAGGTACAAGCAAAATGATAAGATCAGCACAACAGCATTGTTTAACTATCAGTAAATGTAGATTGAAATTAATAGCCATTTATATCGTGAATTAAAACAATATAGTATTTAAAGAATACTTTATGCTATCTGAATTAATATAGGCATTCACTCAAGATATGGAGAGGATATATAAGTAGTCTAGTAACAATCTTTGAAATAATTTCTGTAACTGTTCACCTAAGACAAGCTTCACTTTTATTTTTAGGTAGATATGAGGAAGTGGGAAGGAAAAGGAATAAGAATTTCACTTTAAATAAAATGGAAAGAGGTCTGGGAATGCAGGAGTGAAATTGTCTTACAGTAAATTTTGTTTTCTTAATGCTGAATTGTTCCTAAATGTTTGATGGTGGAATTCAAGAACACTGTGTATATAACATGATTTCCAAGTGTATAATGTTAAAGACCAATTTATTACAATAATCTAAGCAGTGCTGTTATATTGTGACACTACATGGTAAATGATTTTCAATCCATTTCATGTTCATCTCTGTATACAGTTCACCGTCAGTCCAATGCATGGGTTTTCACACGATATCATTGCAGCATTTTCACATCTTAGGGTACTATGGTGTGCAAAACTTTGTTCCCACACCCGGCAATGATATAACTGATTCACCTGTACTTTAAACGACTAAACAACAGAGGATAGATCGAGAATTGTGTTTTGTCGTTTGAAGCACGGAGAATTAATTAAGTCTTTGAGGCTGGCTGAGCAAACAAAGTTTTGTACACCATAGTATCCTTCTAATGACTTCACTGCCCTCTTACTATGTTTGGTTTTAGAGGCTTCTGCATTGATGATTAGGTTTCCAGGTCCTGTACATTGTATTTGGATGAGAAGCTAGACCTTTGTTACAACAATACCAAGTCATTTATTATTAAACAGCCTTAATGTACCAGTAGTGTTTATTCACAAGATCTTATCCAATTGACTATTTTCATATTCATGAGAACTTTTAAAATAACTTATCAAAATGCAGTTGCTTTAGTGACATTCGCTTTCCCTTTGCTGATTATTGACAGAAGCATGTCAAAAGTAGTTATTAATATGTATGGGAGTAGAGGAATAGAATTGATATACTAATATAGTATTGGTGGTAAAATCAAATTGCAGTGAGTTATATCAATATTAATATTAAGTAGTTCTGTCATTGTTTTTACCATCATGCTTCATTGTTTCCATACAAGTTAAGTTGTGCAAGACAATTTGTTGCATGTTTCCTTCACTCATAGTTTACTCATTGAAAAAATTTAGTTGATAAGAAGTGCTTGCCTATTGCTGAGGCTGATGTTGATAAAAAAAAAAGGTTAATATGGTATTCTTACAATATCTATGACAAAGTAATTGCTGGTACAAAAATAGTTCTTTATGCAGATAGTAGCTAGAGATTATCATTTAAAGATACCATTCAATAAGAGAAAATGAATAATATTTCAGTGATACTAAGGTCTTAGTAACTTGATAAATGCCCATCCTGGATGTTGTCTGTAGAGCAAAATATTAAAGAAATCATTCTAATTCTATATTATCTCGCTCTCTTTTCTAGGTTTATTTATAATATCGAGGCAAGAAGGCGTTCTACTTGTCACGGATCTTTGGTGTAGCTTCTCTTTATGAGGAGACAATAAATTATAAATTGCACAAGTTCTCTTTGGGATTTGCTATCACAAAGTTTATTTATTTTACATTTATCAATCAGTTTACATGAATTTTTGTTTTGTTTTTTCTCCCTCCAGTTTGCACATGACAACAATGTGTCTTCAATACAAGCCAACTGTTGTAGCCTGTGTGTGTATCCACATAGTCTGTACTTGGAGCCATAATGAAGTAAGTCTGTAGTCATTGGTTCATATTTTTATGGGTAGCTGTATTGATAGCAAAACAGGTATCACATATGCTTATGTAGCCATGCTCTGTTTCAAAATAGTAATATAATAATCCTTAGAACTCTTTTAGGTAATAAGAGACATCACCAGTTTCATCCACACACATGTTAATTGGATTATGCCTTGACCTGAGTTGTGTACTGTGTCATTAACCTTTAACAGAATGTAAATATTTTTTTCTATTTTTACCAATTATTGCAATGTGTATAAAGTATTGTATTAAACTTGGAAAGGAAATCAAATATTTGCAACAAGGTACAAGATACATTGATATGGTTCAGATCCAGCGAAAGACTGAGGGCAAGGACTGGTTCTGGTATGTGGACAAGTCAGTAACCCTGGAGCTGCTGGAATCACTCACCACTGAGTTTCTGGCCATCCTGGACAAATGCCCCAATCGCCTCAAGAAGATAATGAATTCATCGCAGTTCACCGATGATAGAAGTAAGAGCAGCCAGCCCAGCTCCTCCTCCATGGTGCCTTCCTCACGCTCCACCCTGGCTGCTGGTGGCCAGTCTTCCTCTGTAGCCTCACATACTCATGACCACAATTCACA
Source organism: Petrolisthes manimaculis (assembly GCA_034508575.1). Lineage (NCBI taxonomy): Eukaryota > Metazoa > Arthropoda > Malacostraca > Decapoda > Porcellanidae > Petrolisthes > Petrolisthes manimaculis. The sequence continues at coordinate 130,974 of JAWZYT010002865.1, read as the reverse complement.
TGGCAAAACAAGTAAGAGAGTAACAAAATTATATTCTCTTCTTTAGTAGAAGGAATATTTTGTATTTGGTAAGTTAGGAGAGTATAGGTTTAATGGGTGGTGAGCAGTTGTTTGCTTTAATGTTTTTTTTTTTTTTTAATGTCTTGTAGAGTAATTCTTTTTATGAAAGTGGACAACATTAAATCAACTCTATAGCAATCAAACTGGAGGAAGGTATGAATCAATACAATGAAAAGGTTGATATGAGTGAACTCATTGGTAGTTATGGGCTGCACCAAGAAATATTTCCAATATCCCCAATTTCCTTGACTTCACATTAAATGCAAAGGACTTGGAATTTAAAGCAAAATACAGTAATTGTGACTGTCAGTTTTGAAGTAGACTACTGTCATTGTATCTGTCACTTTATTTGCAAAAAGTTTTCTTGTACAGTCCTCCGCCTACAAAGCTAAGAACACTTCCATCCTCACTATAATATTATAATGCACATTTATCACACCTTTGCTCAATTGCCTACACTGGATGCAACAGCAGCATGTACAGAACAGCAGCCTTGTATTTCTCAATCTACATTTGTGATATTTTAATAATTTATAACTTACTGAATTGTCAAAACATTGGCATCATATATGTGTTTGTTCAAAGTGTTTTGATATATTTTAACCTTCAAAATGAAACCTAACAATGCCTTTACTTTCAGGCCTTAAAGTTCCCCCATCTCAGCCTCATCAACATCAGCAGCCGCCAAAACTTAACCTAAAAGAATACAATGAAAAGAGAGAGAAAGAGAGGAGGGAACGGGAGAAGATGAGAGACCGGGATGTAATAGACCCCCGTGAAAGTAAGCAGTTCAGTGTGGTAGCATCATCACACTCCTCCCAGACTCTCCAACCACCTTCCCATCCAAGTCTACATGCATCTCTTCCTATGCGATCTAAGAGTGGAAAGAGCAGCAGTGGGCGGAGCAGTCACCTGGAACACCTCAAGACCTCCTCTCTCTCTCATAGCAGCAGCAGCAACCATAAGACCACACATAGTCACGGGGTTTCCCAGTTGGCACGTGATCAGCCTTCATTAGAGTCTCTCAGAGTGATGCCAGATGCTTCACGCCAAGAGCAACAACAACAACCGCCACCACCACCACCACAACAACAACAGAGGAGGGATGTTAGTGCGCGTACTGATAGTGAACGTTATGATAAAAGTAGGACTAGTAGTGGTGTAGTAGATGGAAGGGTGCCAATAGTTGATGTGAAACCAAGTGTGTCAGACATTAGACAGCAACAACAGGTAATAGATGTGAAGCCCTCTAGACAGTCTTTAGAGTCTACTACAATAGATAGAAAAAAAGATATACGGCTTGAACAGAAAACTTCAGACCGTAAACCTCCTGAGCCAAAGCAAGAGCAGTTTAAGGTTAAGGCAGAAATAAAAACAGAGGTAAAGAGTGAACCAAAGGAAGAAGCAAAGTCACAGTACAACACAATATTTAATCATAGTGATATGCAGGAATTTGCACTTAGTGACTTTTTGAGTGATAACACTTTCCTACATTTGGGTGATGGACCTCCGGATGAGCTTTTTGATAATTCTGACTCTGAAACTAAGCCAGATATAGCAATTATAGATGATAATAGTTTATTGGTACCATCCTCAAATCAGAAAACCAAGTCTCCAGTGTCATGCCAACAGACTACTGCCCAACAACCTCAGCATCAACATTTGAGTGGGCATGCAAGTGTAAATAGTGCCAGTGTGAATAGTGATCAGCGAGGGAGTGAGAATGGCAGTGGATCTGGAGGGGCCAACTCCCATGGTGTTCGACATCACCACTCCACTACCAATGGTTCTGTTCCAGCCACACAGCCAGCACACATGACTCCCCAGAAAAGTTCTAGCAGTAAGAAGGCAAGAGAAACTGAAAGACGGAACAGTGAAAAAGGTGAAGCTGAGTTGGTGCCTATGGTCACTAAATTAGAGGACACAAGGTATCGTACTGCTCTCAGTGATCCAGCCACTCCAATCAAAGTGCGTCAGGCAGAAGCTGCTGCTGCCGCTGCCGCCAATGCAGGTGGTGGGAATACAGTTGTAAAGCCACCTGCCCCAACTCAGAACGCTCCATCTGCTGTACCTGTTGAGACACCACAAAAGCCCCCTAGTGAACCAGTATTGAGAATGAAAATCCCACAGCCTGAACAACAGAAGAAACCTCAGGCTGACCCAGCTCCGGTTGTTGGTGGTGGTGGTGCTCTTGTCCCTGAACACAAGAAACACAAACATGATCATCCACATCACAAGCACAAGGAAAAGAAGAAGCATAAGCATAAAGAAAAAGATAAGCACAAGGATAAGGAGCATAAGGAGAAGAAGAAGCACAAAAAGCACAAAGATAAGGAGAAGGAAAAAGATAAGAGCAAGGATAAATCTCGTAGCAGCGTGGACGGTGGAAGTGGACCCATTAAGATCACAATACCTAAGGATAAGATTGTATACACTCCAGAGCCAGCTTCAGGTCTTTTGCGCCCACACTCTACAACTGCACCAAGCTCTGCCCCAAATCCCACAACTGTTACAAATGCCACTCCAAGTATCCCTAAATTTAAGATAAACAAGTCAAAGTTAAGTAAAAAGGATCTGTTTGGGACATCTTCCACTTCCCCTGAGAGCAGCCCTGCCGGCGACCTACAGCGTGACACTCCCACTACCTCGTTGAAGATCAAGATCAGCCGGGACAGAATTCGTCCAGACAAGGAATCAAAGAAGCGAGAGAGAGATCACAGTCCCGGCGAGGCCCACATGGCTAAGATTCCACGCAACGGCAGCGAGGCCAGGTCCAGCCACGCAGCCCCTCAGGTGGGTAGTCACCACAGACCCTTGAGTGGTGACTTGGGTACTTATCAACAACAGCAGCGGAAACACATGTCACGTCATAGGGGACCTCATCCCCCTGACTATACCCCTCAAGTCCCTCCTCAAGCAGGGATGATGCCTTTAGCACAACCAGCACCTTACCCATATCAATTCTATCAGTATAATATTCCTCCACCTAATTTTAATTACCCCCCTCCTCCATACCCAACACATCACCATCCTCCAGCACCCATGCCTTACATGCAGCAGCAGGTACATCCTCCTGTGTATGTTCCTGCACAACCCCCTCCACCTCAGACACCTGCTGCTTCCAATCCACCTTTACCCTCAGAGCCCCCACCTCCAACACCGCCACCCCCACCTCCCCCAGAGTAGAGCTCATTATTTTTATTATGTAATTTAAATCTAATTATAAGCCTGCCATGGTAGTTCTTACTTAACATGCCAGAAATTTTGCTCTTGATGGTTTGCATTTCACAACCTTGGTATTGGTCTGCATAATATTAAAAAATAATTTAGTTTCACTAATAGGGGTTTCTAACTATTTATGGAGTAGTAGATGTTCTATTTATTTAACACCTACCTTACTCATTACATGTCTTATTCTGCACTCCTATGTATAAATATTTACGTAACTATTTTCATATTAAATTTCATCTTGTAGTGAAGGTTAATCTGTTGCAAATGAAAGCAAAGTTCTTGATCCTGTTACAGTATAATGTCAGTGATATAATACTTCCTTAATGTGGTGGTGTAAATATAAATGAGTGCCATGAATATATACAGCTATTTTCAAAGAAGCAGCAATCATGAAATGATAAAGCTCTTCAATTTTTGTACAAGTTATTCAGAGATTATATTTTATTTTTTTGTACAAAGAATATTGCAAATGCTATAAGCAAAATATTGTACAGTAGTACTGTTTGTACAAGTAATTTCCACATGATATAGTTTAGTTCTTAGTTTCACAGATTTACCTCAATTCTGTGTGCTGTTTGAAGTACCAATAGCTTATTAATACAGTGCACAATACAGTCTGGCAGTGCTACTACTATTTTTATAAATCATTATAAACTTGAATTGTCTTGCACCATCCATGCATGTTACAGGGATTACTCAAATTTACACATTGCTAAACTTACTTCTCTTACCATAATGAACAGGTAGGTGAATGGGGAAATTCTGCTTAATATTTTTTCCATATATATAATCTTTTCACACAGTTTTCATGATAATATTGGATATGAAACATGGCTAGTACTATTTTGTCATTATTAGTGATTGTAGATCAACTGGAGACTGGCATTACAAGATCATAGAGCCTTTAATCCTGTAGTATGATTTGATAATGATAATTACTAGCTTTTGCTTAAATTACTCTTCTACTGGTACTGATTGTACCATTTTAGTTCAGGATTACAGCTATGTAATAATGTCAAATCATCATTATTTCTTGAAATTTAAAAGTAAATTTTTATTTATTTAATTTTGTTTTTGTATATGCAATGAAGTATACAGTATTGGTATTTTTTTTTGTTTACATTGCATGTTTTCAGGTATCAGTCTTCTTTATTTTTCCTTTTAAATTGTTTTGTTGATACTGTAGATATCCAACCTCTGCTTTGGTTATGCCTTCATTCTTCAACTTCACTGTATGGAGTATCTAAATGCATATGTACAGGTTGTAAATTAGTATGTTTCTTCTTTGACTTTGAATGTGGTGTCTTAATATAAGCTGTTTTCCTGCTGGTTTCTGAGTGGTGTTTGGATGCTTTGCAGGTACCCATAAAGGACTTGGATCCCAGTAGGTGGAGCTCTCAGAGGCAGTAGTACTAGTACACAGTTCTAGGCAACTGACCTGACATGACATAGCCTTCCTGACCCAACAAGAGCTGGTGTCGTGTCCCTATACCTCACTTTGGCCTCAAGACATTTATGTATATGTATATACATATATATATGTATTTCCTTGAGGAATACGAATGTATAGCTCATTTTGCTGGTGCCCCTTATATATATATATACAGTATAACTTTAATTACAACGGGCTTATTGTAAAAATATATAAATAATGATTTCATATATACAGTATTGTCTTATAATAATTAAAATGTTAGTAATGGCTGGCTGAGCCAGAAGGGGAGAGAGGGAAGCGTGGACCAGCTCTGGGGTCGGGGGTTTGGGGCTGTGCTGGTGGTGGGTGCAGGTGGTTGGATAATGACCTCACAACACGTGTAGTGTATTTTGCTATTGTCTGCTTATTTGGGATATGCCTTTATGGCCAACCTGCACTGGGAAGTCCTTTGTTGCAGTTTTGTGTTTACACAACCTTGTATTGTTTGGCACATTTTTTAAGTCAATTGGCAGGCAGTTGTGAGTTTCTTAGCACAGCATTCCCTCATGACTAGTCCATTCGTGTTTTAACTCCTCACTGAGTTAAGGACCCTGACCCTTGTTGCGACCGTCCTTCACCGCTCATGTGCCACCACCTGCAACAACAACCAGCTGGGTCACAGTATGTCAGAGTGGCCATGTCAGGCTCAGTTTGCTTGGACTGTATAGTACTCCAAGTTGCCTGAGAGCCACAAGCCACTGTGGGACACCCTGCTGCGGCTTCATGGGATCCTCCTAACCACCGGAGGACAGGCCACTGCACAGGTCTTCTGGTCATCGGCTGTGATGAGTTGCTACCACCGCCTGTCACTGTTGCTGCGGCAGTGGTTGTAACATTAACCTCAACATTTTCACTTCTTACCAACTGATTTCCCCCTCCCCACAACAGTCATTTACACTTTAAAATGTTTAATCTCATGCTGTTCGTTTTTTGTATTGTACTTACTACTTATGCATCATAATCATACAATGCAGAGCTTGAATCATCAGCATGTATGTGTTATGTTGTGATGGTTTTTAAGTCCAAAATGAAATGCCTTCTCTGTGAGAAGATTTGCTGGAACTCTTTTATTTTAAATGGAGTTTCCCATTGCCTCTGTCTCTTCCCTGACTAGAGGCTGACCTTGGTTCATACACCTCAGGTACTCTCATGGTAATATCCACAGTCATAACATTGTAACAACCCTTTCTGTTTATATATATATATATTTATTATTTACAATTAATGTTATTCTTTTGTTGTTTTGTGAATATAAGAAATGCATACATTTGGCGAAAGAAACTGATCAAGTTTTGCTCAATGCTTTTTGTGATGAATCATGGACAAACCACATGCATTAGTTTTTGTATAGCAGTTGTTGTACAAAGTGAAACAATGTTTTTGTAAACTGATCCGTCTTTTCTTTACCATATGGAAACACTCCATTGTTTTTGGACAGTTGGTAAGAATAAAGTACATAAACCAAAACATACTGTACCGTACAATTTTAATTAATACAGGGCTAGTAAAGTGATGTACTGTACTGTAGGTAAGGGTGTGGCAAGAACTAAACATGATTGAGCAAACAGTCACTGGAGATTATTTAATGTGGCATACTGTACATATAAATCTTAATTTGAGAAAACCTGGAAAGACTAATTATTAATGTCTGGTGGGAAGAGCTAAATACAGTCTGGTAAAAAAGTAACAACAATGTAGTAGTTGTTCAAATGTGGGAACCTTGTTAATGGGTGGGAAGTTGGTCATGCCGAGTGAATGCATAAGGTTATTCAACTTGGTAAAACAATTATTCAACTGTTTCTCCTTTCCTATTTCTTTTGTGCTTGCAGCCCCACCTTGTCCCTCTTCCTAGGAGTAGAGGGAACATGCAGAGGTAGGTTAACAGTAGCATAATTGAGTTCTTACTGTGAGGATACTTAAAAAATATAAGTTATAAGCAACAATGCATCATTCCCAAACTAGAAATACATGCGTTGCTAGATTCCCCAAAACCATACTTTAAAAAGTAGGAACATCATTATAGTGATATCTCTGCATCTTTAAAATGTTGATCCAGGAATAACGTATAGACTAATCAATAAACTGTGGATGAAAGGCAGTATGCTATTTTAATATGATATTATTTATTAATCTTTAATGCACCCGTCCCAATTATCCCTAGATAGTGTACTGTAGTAAACTGCATTCCAATCTTTATTATTCGTAAAATGTTTGGCAAGTGATATTGTAGTCATGAGAATCCATATACAGTACCTCTCACAGTACATTATGTACTTTATTTGGTAGCGCGTTGATTGTATAATAAGCGTGATTTTTTTTTAACTTTTGTTGATAAAGTTAATTGCTTCATCTTTTGGGGCAGCTTAATTAATTTCATATCAGCTATACTCTATCCAATCCTAGCTTGCAATTGGAGCCTAGCTGTATTTTTAATGCTCGTCTCTGATTGGTCAATATCTCCAGGCAACCTCCGTTCACGCTTATCTTTCCCAAAACATTGCATTTCTCCGAGGTACACTTTTTTTTTTTTCTTGATGCCTCACTTATTTCGCTTAATATCTACTTGGCACTTTGGTAACCTAACAGAATAATGATAGAGGATTACTTTTATCGTGAAAAAAATATCCATATCATTAAAAAATATACGAGTTGAAGTGAAACAAGTAGCTAAAAATATTTCAAATATTTGATTTGCTCCATGAGTATGTAACAATAATTATGGGGTTATCATTACTAAAGTATTGGGATGAACAGACTCCATTGTACTGTACACGGGAACAATGTATTAACAAGACAAGACAGCAGCAGGTATTCCGTTATAATAATAGTACCAGCAGGACACCGTAGCAAAGGTCAGCTTATTGGTGTCTGCTACAAGTACAATATCAGAACTTCGCTAGATTGATATAATGAATAGTGAGAAAATCACTATTGGCAACCATAGCTGATAAAAGGTGGTGGGCGGAATCGGCAGGTTAATTACCCCCCCCCCCCTGAAAAAAATAAAATATTTTCTAGTAATTTTTGTGCCACACCTAAAATAATGATAAACTACCTAAATTAAATTAATTTATATATAATTTGTGTCACGGTGTATGATGTGGCGTATTGGAGCCGAATAAAATAAAAAAGGACCGAATTTGGAAAGGAAGCTCCTGACTCACTCACTGGTTGTGTTGCCAAGTATGGTGAATTTACCCTAGATATGGAAAAATTGAGGTATTCATGGGGAATTACATAAAAATTGTTCAATAGTACATGGGGACATTTCTACCAGACGAAATATCAAGTTGGTAAATGGACGACTATCTACAAGAGTAAACATTTGAGGTAAAAAGGGAAATTCTGATGCTGAAGTGGAGGTAAAAAGGAAAATTCTGATGCTGAAGGGGAGGTAAAAAGGGAAATTCTGATGCTGAAGTTGAGGTAAAAAGGAAAATTCTGATGTAAATTAAAGCTGGGGAAATTTGTTGGTGAAGTGACAAGTGGAGCTGGCAACACTGACTCCCTCACTGAATGTCAACACCCAACACCAACGAGTCACAATTTCACTCTTTTTTTCACTAATTTCTCACCAAAATGGACAGTAAAGGACGGAAAATAGTGGTTTGTGACAACGGCACAGGGGTAAGGCATATCTCCACCATCATATAATAGTAATAATAGTGATAATAAATGGGTAAAATAACACGTTTTCTATATACCGGATGGGCGGTACAGCGGGTATTATCAGTGACGTTTATTTGTTTTATAATGTTCTCTCTTTATTTCTCTCTATTTATCTCATTTCCTCTCTATTTCTCTCCCCTTTTCTCTCTATTTATCTCCTTTTCTCTCTCTCCTTTCCTCTTTATTTTTCTCCTTTCCTCTATATTTCTCTCCTTTCCTCTATTTATCTCCCCTTTCCTCTCTATTTATTTCTCCTTTCCTCTATATTTCTCTCCCATTTTCTCTATTTCTCTCCTTTTCTCTAATGTTATATCTACTATTTTCTCTCCATTTCTCATTTTCTCTCATATTTTTCCTCATTCTTACCTATTCTCTTTTTTTCATATTCAAATCAGTATTTATTGCTTTAGGTTTTGGTGGTAAATATTTGTCACCGGGATCTGACGTTAGGAATATTTACCTTAACTATGATATCGTAGAATTATACAATATATACTGTATAATTCTCCAATGGTTTGATTTATATTGAGAAACACCATAGATGAAAAGTGTCTTAGAATTGTCCAAAATAGTGGAAAATTATTATAAAATATACAATATAGTGAACCCAGTTCTTCTGTAAATTTACCTTATAATCCAATGGTTTGATTTATATTGAGATTCTTATACAGTATATATACGTTATAATATCATAAATTATACAATATAATTTTCCAATGGTTTGATTTATATTGAGATTTTTATATACTGTATATACCAGTACTGTATATTTATTCGTTTAATATTTTCTTTTTAGTTTGTAAAGGTTGGATATGCTGGATGTAATTTTCCGGCCCACATCTTCCCGTCCATGGTTGGTCGTCCAATCATCAGAGCCACCAACAAAATAGGTGACATTGAAGTCAAGGTAAAGTATTTATTTCTCGATTCCTTACTTATTGTGTTTAACCGATTCTAGTACGGGGGTTCTATCTATAATATTGATTGATTGATTGATATTAGGCGCCACGACTTTATCTATAATAATTATGGTTCTGTATAGACCTAGATATTTAATGTGACAATGATTAGAATAGGCTTTTAACACTATTACTTATGTTTTTATACCGGTAATCTACATTTGCTAAGGATTCTCATATGAAAAATGTACATGTAATGATATATACAACTGAAACACATACAATGTACAGTTGCCAAAAAAGGTATTGCGACAATTCTTGATAGAACTTTAACCATAGTAATATCCACAACAATTTATATGGACTATAAACATGTATAACAGAAGGAAATATACATATCCTTCTGTAATACATACTTATAATCCCTACAAACAACTATGGACATTAATATATTTAATGTTGTATCAATAGTTGTCGCAGTACCTTTTTTGGCAACTGTACAATTGGACACAGGAATTCGTGGTACAGCCCAAGTGAAAGATGGTCAATTTCTGCCAATATCAAGTTCCTTAGTGCCAAATAGGAGACATCAGGGGCAGAAGTCAGTACAATTGAGGATGGTAATAAAAAGCAAGTACCTGATAGTAAACACTGGTTTCTCAAATGGGACAAGTATCTTTCACCTGGGCTGTACCACCAATTCCTGTGTCCAACTGTACAATACCGGTACTATACTAACATTGAAAGAAATAGGAATAACAAAATACATAGGCTAGGTTAGCTAAGTACAGTAGTATACAACACATGAGAAAGTTTAGTGTTTAGTGAGGTGATTCTCTAGTGTTACATTATTTATTAACAGCTTTAGGCTATCTGCACTGTAGTCTAATAGATATTTTTAAGACTGATAAAATTACAGCACTTCATTTTGTTAGTGAGTGACTTTAGATTATTTTTGTTTGTATTTTAAAATTGTGATTGCCTTCTGAGAGTTGAAGAAAGCAAAGGCCACATTTTTATTTTGTTTGGTTTAAATTGCGTAGTTTATCTTCATCATGTTTTGTGCTGTATATATAATGGTTTTATATAGTTTTAGTAATAACTAATGTGTTTATATTAATAATATGGCTGTATTTTTTAAAGATCAGCTCATGTAGAGATATCAGTTTAATGTATTATTTTTCTTTGTGTTTGTGGGTACTAATGTACCATGTCAGATTAATTTTAAAAATGCACATTTCTGGCATAACTGGGAAATGTTTTTATTTTGATCAGGTTTATTTATTGTGAGTTATTCATGAGAAATTATTAGTACGTATTATTATCTTCTTATTAACTACATTATACTGTTAATCAGAGCTTCACACTTTCTGGCATTACTTTATTAATAACACATTTTCTTTATTTAAGCTTACTTGACTTACCCAATTTCTTCTGTGTTTATTGCAGGAGTTTATAGGTGTAAGCACAATAAGAGACCAATAGTTCAGGTTGTATAATATAATCGGTAGTGAACCTGTATTATTGTTTGCACTAAAGAACCTCATAGCATCTTCTAATGAGACCGTGTGATAGAATCCTGTAACATTTATTCCTTTAGTTCCATCACCCTCATTACCACAACACTGCAGGGTTCTCAGTTACAAACTCCTTTAATAAACAAACTGATCCTGCCAGAGGTAATAATAATAATAATAATAATAAAGGCTGCTCAGGTGTTATATTTTTGTGAGGCTGTTTTTTGTTTCCACTTTCCCATCCATGATATTCAAGCCTCTCCTCCCCACTCCTTGATAATGGGAAATGGAGTATTGGTGATGATTATGCTTGGAAAGTTTGTTGCTCTCTTGATTGCCACTACAGTCAGTATTCAGGATCATCAATAGTTGCTTGATATGGGATTTATAGAGAGACCTTTCTTGTTGGTATTTTGAAGGGCAACTGATACCTCCAAAAAATATGCCAGGAAACAAAAGATGAGTTATTTATGCTACGGTAATATGTTTTGTGGTGTACTTTGGAGGAAACAGTTATCCCCCCCAATTCACTAACAAGAGAATTTGAGCTTAAAGTAATAGGTGTAGATTATTACAGTAATTTTACTGTACACTGGGTGAGCCTACATTACCTACAACATATCTACCTTGTTCTGTAGAAGGAAATAGTCAGTAACTGTATTGCAGATATCTGCCCTAATTTGAACTAACATAGTGAATATCAGATTTGTATTTCAGTGTTAATTCTTACTAATACTATATTGTATTGTATTGTACTTTACCTTAAATAATTATGTAACTTTATGCTGCTGCTGCTGCTGCTTCCTGTTTGCTATCTTATTAATGTGGCCTGTTAAACATGGAGAAATATCATCTCATATTTCTGATAAACTTACAATCTTCCTTATACAGGAGGAGTTTACAGGACAGTAAACTTAATGTGGGAAACTTTTCTGCTTTCATCCTTCAGTTGTTTCTATTTGTCACTTATTGATGAAGCTAAATTTATACTAATTTTATTTATCAGCCTGCAATAGTTAATAAATGTTGGACAATCTATGTATTTTTTTATATACTGTATGTTTGTTGTATAAACTGGTACAGTATACTAAGTTATACTTGAAACAGTATTTCTTTAATGGAGTAATTTCACCTAAATCAGTTGACCTGTTTTTATAAGACCGTTTTATGTTTGTCCTTGACTTGTTACGAGACAAATCCCAACTTGTCGTGTGTTGTGTTGTGTGTGTATCTCTGTCAAATAACATGTGTTGTTTTGTACACTGCTGCTTGCATTGGAAGGAATGGGCTCACTTTCCTGTAAGTAGTAGCCATTGTTCACTTTATTGAGCCATGTGGTTTATTGTCTCACAAGAATATGCATGATTTTATTAATTTGTGTGAGTGTTTGTGTGTATGTGTGAGTGTGTGTTTGATAATTCAGTATATCTTATATATGTTTTTTTAGCACTTTATCTGTACAAGTAAAGACAGTGTACATGTAGTTCCAATATGAGTGAAAAAAAGGATTATGCATCCAGAATAAGAAATACAGTACAGTATATACACACAAGGAAAGAAAAAGGACATACAAAGTAAAGTGATAATATTAGGAAGCTGTAGTGGATGTAGAATATTGAAATGCAGCAAAGAATAGAATTCCTTCAGAGTACAGTAATCAGATGTTAGTTTGATACTGGTGTGATTAGTGATAATCCTTACTGGTATGTTTTCTTATGCCTGGGTTTGATCCCACATAGGATGGACATTATCTATGAGTAAGGTGTTCAGGTAGTGTGTCTTTGTTTGCTTTGATAAGTTGGTATCCTGTCTCATTTGATTGATTAATGAAAAAAACTACAATATTAATTGATATGCTTCAGAGCTTGCCTTCCAAAATTATGTATTAGCACATGCCCAAGGTTTCAGTTGGATGCCAAATTGGTACAGGACAGCATTGAATAAAATACATTTTTGCACTGCAAACCCTAAAGCTTGACAGCTCAGAAATTTCAGTATTTTTTTCTTATACTCATCACAGGGTTTCTTGTCATCCACATTATTGCTTTGTCTTGCCACTTGCCTTTCACATGAATCATCATATTCACTCATGCTAATATCTTCTTTGCTAATTTTAACTTAACTTGTCACTGTCATGTACAGTAATATTCCAATATTTGTCTCCTTGCTTCCTTCCCTCCACACTGCCCCTCCATCCAGGACCTAATGGTGGGAGATGAGGCCAGCAAGCTGCGGTCCATGTTGGAGGTGACATATCCAATGGAAAATGGCATTGTTAAGAATTGGGATGACATGTGCCACGTGTGGGACTATACCTTTGGCCCAGAGAAGATGAACTTAGATCCCCATGAATGCAAGATTATGCTTACTGAACCCCCCATGAACCCAACCAAGAACCGAGAGAGGATGTTAGAGGTATATTTATAAAGTTCAAGGCTTAGGAAACCCTAATGTTGTTCTTAAAGAAATTATGGTATTGTAGAGTATACATTATGATTGTTATAGATATGGAAATATGTCTTGATGTTTGGTAAAGTGTGTACAGTACCATATGTGAAATCTATGTATAACAATATTTTCCTATACTGTACCTTAACCATAATAACAGCTGTTCACTTTCTGTCATTCTTTTCTCACAGATGATGTTTGAGAAGTATGGATTTGCCGGTGCCTTTGTGGCCATTCAAGCTGTTTTGACACTGTATGCTCAGGGGCTACAATCAGGTGTTGTGGTGGATTCTGGTGATGGTGTTACTCACATCTGTCCAGTCTATGAAGGCTTCACATTGCCACAGATCAGGTTTGAATATTGTATACCAGTCATTGGCTGTTCACTGCTATTAATATAATTCTATTTTAGTGTAGTATATGTATTTATTATGTATGTACTGTACCTGAATTCCTATAAAATTGATACTAATGAAAACTGTTAATGTGTATTAGCTAATACTTTGATGATCACTACCAACAGGAGGCTTGATATTGCTGGTCGAGATATCACAGTGTACATGATAAAGCTGCTGCTCCTAAGAGGTTATGCCTTTAACCACTCAGCAGACTTTGAGACTGTGCGTATGATGAAGGAGAAGCTGTGTTATGTAGGTTATAACATTGAACAGGAACAGAGATTGTCTACAGAAACCACAGTTCTTGTAGAAAACTACCAGCTTCCTGATGGACGGATCATTAAGGTCAGTATGTGAAAATGTCTGGTAAATGTTAATATAGTACTGAATTGGGGAGAGATCTTGTAGCACAGAATTGTTTATTGGAAAATAATTTAGATTGACTTTTTACTCAGACAAACATGAATACTTCATTTGCACTTGTTTCTTTCCAATTTGCCTTTAATGATGCAGCTATTATTATTGTTTACATTTACAGTAAATTATGTGTGTATGACAGGTGGGTGGTGAGAGGTTTGAAGCACCAGAAGCACTGTTCCAGCCTCATCTCATTAATGTAGAAGGTCAAGGCATCGCTGAGTTGCTCTTTGACACCATCCAGCGGTGTGATATTGATATCCGACCAGAGCTCTACAAGCACATAGTTCTCTCTGGAGGCTCTACTATGTACCCTGGTCTGCCTTCACGTCTGGAGAGAGAACTAAAACAGCTTCACTTAGAAAGAGTTTTGAAGGTAAAAACTTACTTATATTAGTATATCCAGTTTATGAGTGCTTATTGATTTCTGTGTAGTTGTATAATTTTGCAGTTTGAGCTCCCCAAGAACTGAAATAACAATTATCAAAACCATTTCTTCCAGGGTGATGTTGAGAGACTGTCCAAGTTGAAAATCAGGATTGAGGACCCTCCAAGACGGAAGGACATGGTGTTTATTGGAGGAGCAGTGCTGGCTGATGTAATGAAGGACCGTGATAATTTCTGGATCTCCCGCCAAGAGTACCAGGAGAAAGGTGTTCAAGCAGCACTGGAAAAACTTATGCCAGGTGGTACATCATAAAGAAGAGAAGCCTAGGTTAGTGATCAGCATAAGTTTTGTTATTACTTCTGTCACATTGTTGTTCTGGCAATTGTCTGAAGAGAATACTGTATACCAGAACTGATATATAGGTATTTTATTATATCTTCAGGAACAAAGCATCATAATGTTTATTTTGGAGTGTATGCTAAGCCTGCACAATAATTCCTTCCTTCCCAGGTCCTTGACTTCAGAAGTGGAGATAGTGAGGGTGTTAAGGTTGTTAGGTCAAGAGATTCACCACCACAACCACTCTCCAATATCCTGCCACTCCAACCAAACTATCTAGTTAACTATAATATGTATACTGATGAATTATTTTCTTTAATCCAATTAGTGCTGTATTGAGAAAAGTGTCAAATTTCATGGAATGTAATTATTGTTGCATGGAGAATTCATAAGTGTTACAAGAATAATTTGATAATGAACAGCAAAGCTGTTATTCCCATTAAATAATGCTCAAATACAGTCCTCCCTTTGGTTATGTGCACCAATACAGTACTGTTCATGTAAAATATGACAAAAGTGCTCACCTCCTTCCATAGAACTGAAATAGATATTTTTGAACCTGTAGAGGTACTGGTGACCATATTTGTAGTGTGATTATAACATGCTGCAAGGAACATATTGTAGCACAATTTGTTTTATTGGTAATCACACATGTGTTTGTTTATTATGTGGGGTGTGATAGTTTGTTGTCCCAGCTTTGATTTTTTGTGATCTCTTGTGTTTGTTTGTGTACTGAACAGGTAAATCTTAGTGCTTGATGAGAGTATCTAATAATTGATAACTAATGCTTTAATTGAAATAGTCTTAAAAACTCCTGGTAGACATGATCAAAGTTATATTTATAGTTAGCACCCATATTCTTTATATGAATATATCATCATCATACTACAGAATGAAGTTGAATCTAATGATAATACTGCAGGGAAGTGCTATACTGTACTATTCTTATAATATAAGTTATGACTAACTAATATATGTCCCAGCTGACTACATAGTGGTACTTGTGACTGACTGAGTTTCTTATCAACAGAATCTGATGTAACAAATGGATGATGGTAGAATTCAGTATATTCCTTTTGCATACAGTATTTATATGGTACAGTATTTTAATTTGTTTATAATATTATGGCAGTACAGTATTTTGGGTCAGTAGAAGAGTAGTTCAGAATAGAAATGGGTGAAGCAAAACAACTTGTGCTGAATAGGTAAGAGTGGAAGAGATTTACCAGGTGTTCATTTGGAGGGTGAGTAGCTGAGAATTCCTTAGGCTTGATATGGGGAGTGAATGAGTACGGCCGATTTTATTATTCCATCCCTGGAGCCCCCCCCCCCCCCCCCTCTACCACCACTTCTGCATCCCATATGAACATCAGCCAAAGGGAGGACTGTAACGGGTTGTATTGTTGTCATCGAATGCCAGGAATATATATTTGTGATACATCTTACATATTGATATAATTAGTTAGTACTGGTATAAATTATTAAAGTTTCTTTGTCAAAAGAGAGTAGAATATATTAGTCTTATCTTAAAATGATGAATACTGGTACTCCTTTCTGATGTTTTTCAGTGTCTTCCCTAGTCTGTCATTTGACCCAATCATAACCTTTTGTGCACATTAAATCACCCAGTGTCCATAAATTCTGCACTGTAATAATGATTGCTTGTAAAAATTGTTAAGTTGTGAGTGAATGGATAGGAATGTAATGAAAGTTAGTCCTCTCACCTACAGTATAGTGTTAGCTCAAAGGTGCCAAGTATAAGAGTTACTGGTAAGTCACCTCACTTTAGTTTACTGTAATAAAATCAATTAATGAAGGTAGTCAGAATTAGTTAGCATTATATAATGTAATATAGAGTATATCAGTATAACAAAGTTTTGTCAATACATAAACATAACCAGGAATATGTTAGGTGGATGTGATTGTCATATCATCCTGACTAAATTCAATATAATGATGAAAAAACTATAATTTCACGAGTGACATTTAAGGCTTTTATGAAAAGCACCCCGTGTACAGGTATTTAGATAACTGGACTGAATTTTTGTATGGAAAGCTAATGGGTGTTGCATTCCATTTTTCAAACATATTTAGGTAGAATACTGTATTTTCACTAGTTGCCTCTAAATAACCTAGTTATGGAGTTTTCACTCAAGAGGTATAAAAGTGGAGAGGATACATTCTTGTTGCTAAATAATAATTGCTTTGTTGAATGATTGTGTATAATATAATATAAAACTTCTTTATCATTATTTTAATAAACCAACCACTATTTAGGTCTGTTTATCATGAATCAGGTTTTTTCAGAACCTCTGACCTGATAAAGCTGATGGAGACTGGAGGTAGACATGAGAATATATAATAACATAATAAGGAGAGTGACATGTTGGGCAATGAGAGGTTGGAAAAAGGTAAAGAGCCTGGTGTGAGAGGCAATGCTAATCAAATGGTTAAACAGAATGAATGAATATACAAGGGTTAAGGACAAGAGACAGTTGAATGGAAATATGTTATGATATAACAGCCTGGAACTAGGAAGCAGCTAAACCCAGATTGCATTGAATGAGTCCAAGAGTGGTAATGTACATGAATCTGAGTTTCCCTGTGGTAAGCAAAATTAAAATACAATGAAGTAATTAGGAAGAGTGTAATTATAGTGTGGTTCCCTTAATCAGGTGGGTAACCTTGTCACATCTCTGTTAATGGGTCATCCTCATCTCTTGACTAGCTCTAGTATGAAATATCATATATGGTAAAGCCTTTTGGAACAATATTTCATTTACTAGCAGACACAAAATTGCAATAACTTTTTAATTATATTGTACAATATAGAAGTAATATTGCAAATACTGTATATACCCATCGATTCAAATAACAAAGTACTGTAGTGATATTTTTGATATGCCATTACATCCTAGCTTCTATACAGATGTTAGTTAATTTTATAAGTCAACATATCACATATTTCCTTAAATAACGTGCACCAAAACTAAGTATTTTCTTCATCAGAATCATCTATTCGAAAGTCTTCCTCTGGGTCACTGAGACTATCTTGAGTATTGAACTGTTGAGGTGTAGAGAGGGTATGCAAATTACTTCCCCCTCCTGCTGCACCTAACCGTTCCTGTTCTTCTTCCTCCACAATGCTTGTGTTGACATCCAACTCATCAAGGCGCTCACATCTGGTCTGGCGTTGGACCTCAGAAAACAGACCAATTCTGAATGTTGGGGAAGTGTTTCCTGAAAATAATTATTAGTGCTTTATAAGTGCCTGTGTGATGTCATGCAATGATGATATTCTCTGACATTTTATATTAACAGATATTAAAGCATTATAGTTACAGTACTACCAGTACAGCCCCCACCACCTTTGTAAAAAGGGATATGGAGTATTTATTAAGATAATAGATTTATAAGAGTTCCACATATATCATTTTTTTAAACAAGAAGGTAATGAAAATGCAAAAGAAGTAAATCTAAGTAAATCTTTAAGTATTTAAGTTTAAGCTTTAAGTTTAATCTACAGTACTCATCAATTCAGACCTTTCTTCTTTCCTTGAAGAATCTTTGCTTTCATAGGTGCCAGAACAGTTGTGAGTTCCTCAGAAGTTAAAGGTTCCATCCTATGTTCACTCTTAAGAAGGCAAGTGTTCTGCTGTGATTCTTTGATGACACTATACCACTGAGGTCTTAAGAAGGGTCGCCAACCACCTCCACTACTCATATTCTCATTTGCATGCATCATTCCACGCACAGTGACAGAAGCTGCATAATCTTCCAACACTTGACGATCCTTGAAAGAGGGTTCATATAAATATAAAGTATATGGTGGATTTCTTGTAAAGTACAAATTTCAAAGATCATAAAATGAAAGGGCAAAGCAAGGAAGGAAAGTCATTAGAGCCTTGTTTAAAACCAGGAAAAGTGGCTTGGGGAAACTTTTAGTAACTGTATTCTATTTCTCATGGAATATTCAAGTTGAATATAACCATAATGGTAGGTAAATTATTTCTTGTTGCCAATATAGTATACTCTATTCATTCTGGTGTAGTGATGAGATAAATTTATGATTACTACAAAATATATATCCGGTCAAGAAGTAAACAACTAAAGACAAAATATAGTTATCAGTTTGTCAAACTCACTTACCAACCATTCAGCCATCAATACATCTCCATGGGTGAGGTGTGTTACAGCCTCAGCCACACTCTCAATATCAGAGAAAAAAGCCAAGCAGTTTTGATGTAAAAAGAGGCTGAAGCTGGCAGCACCCATGGAAGTTTTATCATATATGTTTTCAGGGTTTTCTTGTAGTGGTGGCCTCTCTTGGGTATGAAGATGTTTGGGTAAAGGTTCAGTGATGCCCTTCTCTTTGTTTCCTGGAAAAATAAAAACAAATAAATGAACATAAAATCTAATACTAGTAGTCTCTGATTCATGAATTTTTTTTATGTAAAACTCATTGCTTACACTGTGTTTCTACCTGTCAACACACATGTGTAACAATTCTTTATAATAATGGAACTTACTTTTGCAATATAAAACTTTTCCAAGTGCTCTGAAGAGGAAAAGTGAGCCATCCTTCCCTCCAATTGCTACCTGGTTTTCAGTCCTGTCAACTCCAGACTGTGATGATCCACTTTTATTAGAAAGGGTCCTGCTATTGGACTTGGACCTGCTCACAGACTTCTTTCCTTGCCTTGATGTTGATGATTCAGTGAAGAGTTCTTCCAAGCCATACACATCTTTTATTAAGATAGGAAATATTGTAATAGCTATAAGCTTGGGTACACCAGTATCATATTACAGTATGTGTTTATAGGAGTCTCAAGTTATGTAAACAATGCATAAGATTATGGTAATAATTGGAATAGGCTACAGTACAGTACTATTTAAGTTCATTACTCATGTATGATGGCATAATGAATTTTTGTATAATTATAGATAAATACATTCTGTAAGATAAGTGATGGCTCACCTTTCTTAGTAGCAAACTGTAATGCATTGATGGCACTGCGTACATCTCCACCAGATGTGTTGGCCAGACTGGTGAGTGCATCCTTGGTGGGTAAAGGTGTAGTAGTTCGAGACCCTTCTAGACTCACTACTCTACTTAAAGCCTTCACCATCAGCCCACTAGCAATAGGGTTGAACCTGAGCAATGTGGAAAATATGTTAATACTGTACATTATCTGTATGTAAATCCACAGGGTAGCAAATTAATTCTGTGGAGACAGTTTGCAATGAGGATTTCACTACATACTGAATTAATAAATATCAGGAAAAAAAATTAGGAATAGGTTAACCAAAATAACTTGTGCATGATACCAGAGACTAGAGTGGAAGAGTACAAGTGAAAGTAAAACCAAGATTCCTTACACAATATTAACAAATGAAAGTTCCTGTTGTAAGTCTGGCGGAAGGAGATGTTTGGCACTACTGCTTTGTTGGGTTGAATCTGTCACTATGAATACAACTGGGCTGCTGTTACTCCTCTTGGTGTATTCTCTGTGGAACCATAAAGGAAGTTAGAATGCAGATTACCACCTCCAAACCTTCCTTCCATTCATACTGATTTGTAAACATTAATATACTGTAGACATATCAATATACTGTTCAGTATATGGAATAGTAGGATACTGTATTTAAAAAGTTTATCATAGTGTAGGGTGATGAGGATAGCCTATTATACCACAAGGAAAACTGTAAATGGTCTTGTGGAATGTATGATAAGCTTTCCTACCCCTTACTACAGAATGACACTCACCTCAGCATGTTGTGGAGTGAGGAAGGGTCCCTGGTAAAAACATTTGGAAGATCTTCGACACACACCAGATTTCCACCTCCCCTTCCCTGAACACATACACTGCTATACTTGCTAGTACGCATCAAAAACTCCCAAAATTGTGTTGTCTGGCTGACTGGTCTTACTGTGTCTCCAGGGATCCATGTATTCTCTGAACAAATATAACATAATTCTCTAACAAAGTATTACAGTACAATTATTTATGTTACAAAATGTCATCAATAAACAAGATAAATATTATGAGGACTATATCACTAATACACAACATAATCTTCCCAACCTTACTAACCTCAACCAGTTGTATGATATCAATATAACCTACACAATCAAAATCTTTCATTATACAGCATATTCTTTGGTAATCATTATCTGACTGTAAGAGCAGCAACATTACTGATACCAACCTTGGTCCATAAAATGAGATTTGTATGGGGCTGTGGTTGGGTTGATCCACTCAATAAGGTTCAGTTTGGCTTCACGAGATAAAACCTTCAATGTAGCAGATTTTCCACACCCGGAAGGACCAGTTAGTAAGAGAAATTTTCGATCCTGAAAACAGATACTGTTATTATATTTTAAAACTTACTTAGTACAGTACAAGCTTGTCTTGAATGAATGACAAATTTAATAGTACACCTACTGTATATATAGCATTTTAATATACAGTAAGTGCTGTTAGTACATTTTAAAAGTACAATACTGTATATTGTCGTATGTACTGTACACTTGTAATCCAAAATTTGTATGCAGGTCTCATTGAAGTTTTGAATCACTTGACATACTGTACTAGTGAACCAATTATAACGCTTATCCTGTTTTATAATTGCTTGAACTCTCTTAATACTCAATCAAGCTATTCGAAGCAAGCCTTTTTACATATTTTGGATTGCGAGTGTAGCAATAACAGTAGAACCTTCACCTAATTGGTCTCCTACCTTCATGCCTGACATACTCTCCACCAACCATGACTCCACCTCCTGCACTTTTTTCTTGTGTACAGCCAGGTCCTCTCGAGATAATGGGGCATAGCGGTCCACCCAAAGGTCTGTACCACACTGAAACTAAATAAAGGCCATGATTGTTTTTGTATGATAAGTCCAGAAAGCTACTGTGTCATCAAAAGCTTAAGGAGAGATTTTCTTGTTGGAAATTTGGAAGGCAACTGATTCCTCATATGTATCCCAGACAACAGATGCCCTCAATTGTACTAATAGTGGATCTGTTATGTGGCACAGTTTGGAGGAATCTGAGGCCTTCAAAATTACCAACATAAGAATCTTCCTCTAAAACTTAAAAGAAATATGGGAGTGTATGGTATCAATAACCTGCTTCATCTTTGATACATAAATATTGTGAATTTTGTAGTGTGTGGTGTATCCTTTGGAATTAGTCCACTTTCCTACACGTACTCCACCCTCGTTCAGTTACTCACAGTTTTAGCTGGTAAAATGTGAAGTAGAAAGCAGGGGTATCTTACAGCAGATATTAGATCAACCAATCACAATCACTGTAAGATAACCCTGCTTACTACTCCACATATTACCAGCTAAAACTGCAAGTAACTGCATGAGCGAGGGTGTGGTATGTGTATTATTGATAGACTGTACCTGTTGGTGTCGTTTCTTGCCAAGGCGTGCCAAGTCAACAGTCTGCCTCTGACGCTTCTTCACTCTACTCTCTGTATGGGAAGTGGAAGCGAACACCTCCACATCATCAAAGGTCGACATCACCCATGATGATCCCTGAAATGCAATTATCACAATCAACAAAAAATTATACATATGTAGTTTTAACCAATTATATGAACTTGGTTAACCAAGTATATGAAAAACTACAAAACACAAAAATACAAAAATACAAAAACTATATATACCTTTTGTTGTCTGGTGCTTTTACTGTTCATAATGCAGTGTTGTCATCAGAGTGTACCCAGCTCTGTAATAATAATTCTATATGCTCAGGAACCTGTAAATATTCAGAAAAATAAGGTTACTATACATTTAGCTGTGCAGAATAAGTCAAATAAGGAAGGAAGGTCACAAATATAAATATGTGAAGAGGAACAACTTCTCCGACAATGAAAGTTATTAATGATGCTTGTTATTTCAGTACAAAAATATGGAATATTTTTACGTTTTTTTTTTTTTTTTTTTTTTTTTTTTTTTTTTTTTTTTTTTTTTTTTTTTTTTTATATATCAACAAAGATGAGGACAAAGGCCACAGGCCCGCTTACCGTCCTCATCTACATAGTACAGTGAGAAAGTGGTCCAAAATCATGTCTAATTTCGTTGCCACAACTCGATTTCAAAAATGTTACTATTACCAGTGTTTATATTTCACTATTACAAACAACTTTTCTATATACCATTTCTTCTGCAAATGCTGCATAACAGTAGTTACCTCTTATAGTTAGGTCTCGGTAGTCTGCCCAAGTTAGGTCCCGGTAGTGTGCCCTGGTTAGGTCCCGGTAGTGTGTCCCAGTCCAGATTAGATTAGGTCAGGTCCCGGTAGTGTGTCCCAGTCCGGATTAGGTTAGGTCAGGTCAGGTGAGGTCTGAATAATTTCTACTGTATATTTTTTCATGCTTAAGTCCCGGTAGTCGGCCCAGGTTAGGTCCCGGTAGTCTGCCCAGGTTAGGTCCCGGTAGTCACACTAAATCCTTCTAGGAAATATATATTTTTCCAGTGAAATCCTGTTGTGGCAACTTGTAAAAATTTACCAAAAATACTTCCTATGTTTGTTATTTCACTACAAAATAATACTTCCTTCAGTGTAAATGTATCATTGCTCCAATATATATACTGTAAGTTAGTAAGCAAAAAAACTGGGGGAAAATTGGTCTAATTTACAAAAATCTCATCAAAATTGTCGTTTCATTCCTATACCAAAAAACTGCCATTAAAAATATGACTTGTCTACATATATAATAACAGAAATGTTGTTAAATATCTACTTTATTGCCGGTTGGTATTACGATATTTTTACCTTCTTTACCCACTAATTTATACCATTCTAATATAAGACACTTTTCTTACCTTAAATTATAATATGAGGATGATGGGATAAGCATTAACCAGCCGCTGTTTTGGGTAATTTTCCAGTTTTTCTCTCATCAATAAAAAAATCAGCTGTAATCTCAGTGGCACTTGTATACAAATTTGTTATTATTGTTTTGATCATGGGCTACGTACATAAAGTTAAAGTGAACTTTTTTTGGTTTAATTAATCATGCCTTTTATAGTATCCAATGACTAATATTAAAGAAATGAAACAGTGTATTATTATAACTGATATGTTTATGTGGTAATTTATTATTGCATGAAGATAGAAAAGATTATTATGATGGCATATTCCTTCCCTATATAATAATTCTTCAGATACACTGTGACAATCGTGTTCAAGGAATATTTGCCTGACAGAAAGAGAATATAATGGAAAATGCAAAACATAATAAGATTTAATTAAATTATCTTGTGTGAAAGTATATATGTGTGCAGTTTATTGGTGTTGCCAGCAGATGTAAGGATCGAGGTTCCTTATTTTTAGGGAATTTATGATGTGAATGAAGAAGTAGGGAAATTCATGTTTATTCCATAATATTCATTGTAAATATTATGATAACACACGTAAGGAGAATACAGACAAGAAGTAGGGGGTAGCAACAGACACACATATAGCCTGAAACCTTCACATGGAATTAATTATATTAAGGCAACAATAATGTAACAGCAACAAAAGATGACAACAAAACATAATAAATGATAGCCTGCAGACAGATAAAATAAATTAAAGAAATGCAGTGAGAAGAGCCAGTCCACGAGTACGGTACCATATTGCCCTAAATGACAAATTGGAAATATGAATAACATCCATAATTGTCATTAATATTGGTATCTGAGTAAATAAACCTCGATAACGCATGATTATTGCATGCCCCACATCTCTTCTCATAATTAAAAGATGCCATTCATAGCAGACAGCAATACAAAAGAAAACACTATTACAGGTATAACAATTCTGTTAGGATATTATATAAGTAATAAGAGGAATATATAGCAAATTCAGTATGGAATATCTTCGTCTCAGATAGGGAATTTTTAACCAAAAGAGTTGGGAAAAAGCTGAAATGATTATCTGTCCAGTGTCCACAAGAAGTTGATTAATAGCTAGTTGTATGGTGGTAATATAAGTGGCAAGATGAAAAGGAAATAATAAATAAGAGGAATATAATATATAGCAAATACATGAGGATCAATCTTCGCCTCAGATAATAAGGGATTTTTGACCATAAAAGTTGGGGAAAAACTGAAATGATTATCTGGCTGGTGGTAAGTGGCAAGTGGTGAAGGAAATAAGAAATAAGAGGATTATAATATATAGCAAATACATGAGAAATCTTCATCTCAGATAATAGGGATTTTCTTACCATAGGAGTTGGGGTAAAACTGAAATTATTATTATTATTATATGTGGAGCTATCTAGTACTAGTTGGTGGTTACTGGCAAGAGGAAAAAAAGATTGTCTGGTCTGCTGGGCTGGCAACCAATGAGGGAAGGCAGAGCGAGTGAGACCATAGTGGTGTGAGCCTGTGAGGTGGGTGTTCAGAAGTGGCAGGATTATTATTAGTAGTAGTATTATTTGTTGTGGAATTGGAGTGTCTTCTTTCATTACTACTCCTCATATCTTCTCTGGCCTCGTCTGGGTAAAGTAATTAGGTAAGTGTCGTGAATGTATATGTCTGTAACTTATAATAAAGTGAAGAAAGGAAGAAAACTCGTGCATGCTTCTCTCACTCTCTATCTCTTTTTTTCTCTCTCTACCTGTCAAACTTCTTTATATATCTGTTAAACTTATCTCTCCCTCTACCTGTCACACTTTATATATATACATGTATATGTATATATATATATCTACCTGTCAAACTTATATAATTTATATATATCTCTTTCTACCTGTCAAACTTCCTTTACTAACTGTGAATTCTGTTTTAAATTCTTATATTTTTACTCGTATTTATCGATGTTGACATAAGTAGTGTCGTATTTCAACAAGGGTAGAATGAATGTAGGTTTATTTGTGTCTCGTTGGAATGGATTTAATCCTTACAAAAAGAAAAAGAAATAGAAAGTGATTTGAGGTGAGCAGGACGTGGCAAGGCATAATATTACATTTGTAAGTACCGGAACAAACCTCGATAACACTCAGGTTTTTTAAGATAATTGTGTTCAGAGAGGATATTTTGAAATGGGAGGGACTTAATTTTATGACTAGACTGAGGGTGGACATTATTGATTATTATTTTGGTTGTGGTAGGTAAAAAAATGGAGGTAGCTTTTATGTGAAGGTTGTAGTAAAGGGGATGTAGCAGCCGGCATTCTCAAAGCCAGTTTGTGACGTGGGAAAGGAAAGGAAAGGAAAGGATCAAAGAACTTTATATAAAAAAGGAGTACACTGTCTCGCCCCCGGCTGTTACTCTGTTTGCAGTAAATATGAGGGACGTGTGGTTTCTCTAATTAAAATAGGCCCTCAAGTTTTTTTTACGATAAATGGGGGGAAATCTATTTATGCAGCCAGTGAATGAAAATAGGGAAAGACACCCAAGGTATGATATATATTGCAAGTATTAAGGATTCTAGTACTGGAGAATATACAGTAATAGTATTATATGATCCATATAAGTGAAGACAGACTTTGAGACTGAGCTGGATTCCATTATAATTTTATTCTCCTTGCCATCAACACAACGGTGAATCACGTAACTTTTGGGGCTGCTGAAATCAATAGTCTTTATTATATGGGATATGTACGGTTGGTCACAGGAATTCTTACACAGGCTATTTGGAAAGAGATTATTATTATAGAAGTACTGAAATGAATGATCTACCAATTAAGTGTCTCGGTGAGTACAAAACAACAAACCTAATAATAATAATGTTGTATTGCAATTACGTAGTGTTAATTTTTTTATAAGTTGTAAAACCTCGAAAACAAACGGCATGTGTACGAGTTATTGTGGCCCAAACAAAAATATCTCCATGATAAAATTTGAAATATAATTCATCTCTGGTTCACTCGGGTGTGTATGGGTAGGCCAATGTATCCGTATTATTTCCTGTTAATCAATCATAGTCAGTGTTTCATAATGTCTCGAACTGAAATGGTGCAGATACTATTTTTTTTAATCGAGGTGTACAACAGTATACTTTAAGGACCCAGTGATTGTGATTCCTCCTGACACTGCCACGAAACAAGATCCTTCCATATAGGCGTGTGTGTTTCGTGGCAGTGTTTGAAGGACTCACTAACCTCCAATTTTCTGACTATATCACAGGGTCCCTTAAGTAAGCTGGTATGAGTGTTTTACATGTCTTATCAGTGGAGATAACATATGATGTAGTTTGCATAGTCAACCATTCCCGTGTAAAATGTTCAAGGAATAGTATATTTTTGATACATTCCTACAAAGTATGCCAGGAAACAGGAACAGATGAACGAAAGTAATTGTGACCTATTGTGTGGAGTAGTTTGGACGAATCATTTCCTCCACATTTATCAACACTACCAGGCTACCCCCTATAAGATCTGTCTGGTCTCAAACCTTAAACT
Organism: Petrolisthes manimaculis; assembly: GCA_034508575.1. Classification (NCBI taxonomy): domain Eukaryota; kingdom Metazoa; phylum Arthropoda; class Malacostraca; order Decapoda; family Porcellanidae; genus Petrolisthes; species Petrolisthes manimaculis. The sequence continues at coordinate 103,721 of JAWZYT010002865.1, read as the reverse complement.
TTTGGGATACACGTTGACCACAACAGTTGGCAGCCAGCCAGACCTAACGGGACCACTGACATTTAGACTTTAGTATATACTGGTTATACCGTTACAGATCTGTGAGTCTATTGTAGAGCCCTTTCCCTTTCCCGTTCCAATATCCATCACTGCCTTCTTTTCCGATACTTTAAGAGGGTGCAGGAATAGGGGGACAGGCTTGGGGGAGTTAGGATTTTTTTAGGAGGTCTGAGGGGTTTTGGGGAGTGCGGGAGTAGGGAGACAGGCTTGGGGGGGGGGGGGTTAGTGGGGTGCGGGAATAGGGCTTTCTACCCCCTCCCCCCAAACCTGTCCCCTACTCCCGCACCCCCTTAAGGGACCCTGTGATGTAGTAAGAAAAGTGGATGTTATAAAAAAAATAGTGAGTCCTTCAAACATTGCCACAAAACACCACCAATATTGAATGAGCTTGTTTCGTGGCACAGGGTCGATTCCACAGTGGTTTGTTTTGGTTTGTAAGCTCGCAAACGAAAGAATGTTTGTCGTGTAAATGCCTTATGGGTGAATTATTTAATGAATTTGGTGAGTAATCTATACAGTGATCATTATTATCTAACTGTTGGATAGATATTGTGAATGTGGATACTCACCTTTTGGAAAATAATGAAGCCTTAAAATTGTGGTTGGTTGGGGAGCTAACAAACCAATACCACTGTGGAATCGACCCATAGTCAGGGAGAATCAGAAGCCTCTATGTCTCATACACGATCTTTCACTTTTGTTAGATTGGACATCATTGGAGTGCTATGATTCTACCATACTAAACTGGTTACATTCCATCTCGTGAAAGTGGCTAGATAGTTTTTGTTTTGTGTGTGTGAGCGTATGCGTGCGTATGTATGTGTAGCATTATTTTTTATTATATATGATTTTCTTTCCTACTTTTTTATATATATGATTTTTCAATATTACATATATATATATATATATTAATTTTTTTTACTTGACGTTATGTGTTGGTAAATTTGGAGCAGCTGAATCCTCCAAACTATTCCAAGCAACAGAACACCATATTTTTTGTTCATGTGGTGCTGTTTCATGGCATACTTTGGAGGACTCAAGGCACTCCAATGTACCAAAACACGACAGATACACACCCACCCTCTCACACACACAATTTATTATGTAGCTGGGGTCTGTGGAGGGAAGTAACGGTGCTTCGTAACAGTGACATCATTATCTATCCACTGTAACGAATAGTATAATAATAATAATAATAATAACAATTAGAAAATAATAATAATAATAACAATAACAATTAGAAAATAATAATAATAAAAATAATAATAATAATAATAATAATAATAATAATATAAATTCAGGCTTGGGGTGTTAGGTGGGTGCGGGAATAGGGGACAGGCTTTCAACCCACCCCAAGCCTGTCCCCCTACCCCCTTAAAAATATAAATATAAATAATAATAATAATAATAATAATAATAATCTATGAAGCTGTAACCATGGTAATAATTGTATGACTCGTAGTAATCAGTTGCATGGTAACAACAGTGCTCAGTGACAGCGGGTGCGGGAGTAGGGGACAGGCTTGGGGGGTTAGGGGGGTGCGGGAATACGGGGGACAGGCTTGAGGGGGGGCTTGGGTTGTGAGGGAATAAGGGGACAGGCTTGAGGAGGGGTTAGAGGGGTGCGGGAATAGGGGGACAGGATTTAGGGGGGGGCTAGGGGGGTGCGGGAATAGGGGAACAGGATTTAGGGGGGTGAGGGAATAAGGGGACAGGCTTGAGGGGGGGTTAGGGGAGTGTGAGAATAGGGGACAGACTTTCTACCCACCCCATGCCTGTCCCACTATTCCCTCACCCCCAGCACCCCCCACAAGCAAGTCCCCCTACTCCTTCACCCCCCCTAACCCCCCACCAAACCTGTCCCCTACTCCCGCACCCCCCTTATTAACACTATATTGCAGTCGTCACTATGGCAACTGTCAATTCACTTCACGTCACTATACCACCAGTGAGAGGAATGACAGTGATAGAATATTTATAGTGATAACATTATTTTTCATTAAGTTGCTAGAATATAGTGATAACATTAGTGATAACATTATCTATCATAAGTTAAGACGGAAGGAGAGTACCACGTGAATGCCTCGTGTAGCAGCAGTGAATAAAATTGCATCAGCTGATTCTTGTTACTACACAGAGATTAAATAATGTTGATAACGTCACTTTGGGAGTTGGTCATGTAACATTAGAGATGATTAGAAAAATGTAATATGACACTTGGGCTATTTGTTGTTTATTTAAGAGGGTAGTTATGTGTTGGTAATTCTGGAGCAACTGAATCATATATATATATATATATATATATATATATATATATATATATATATATATATATATATATAGCGCTTGGGACTCCGTGTTTATTTTTCCTTCCTTGTGGATTTACGCATATTCCTGAATCACGTGCCACCAAGTGATTTATTTGCATATATATATATATATATATATATATATATATATATATATATATATATATATATATATATATATATATATATATATATATATATATTGTTAGGACGCCATGTAATACCCGTATAACACAGGCGTAGTCAAGATGTTAGTTGGGATTAATGGCAAGCCAAATGATGTCTCAATATTTATTAATAGAAGGGGTACATGGCGTAACAAAGTCAATAAATCAAGCTTTTCTCAGGTTATACTTTACATATACAATGTAAGGCCTGAGTAAAGAGGGGAGAGACTTGTTTTATTAAAAATATTCTATTACTAAAAGGAACTTGCCTTTATTAACCCTTAGTAAGGATTGTCTCTCACATCTTCACTATTCGCGTATCCGTTGCATAACAATATATATATATATATATATATATATATATATATATATATATATATATATATATATATATATATATATATTATATATATATTATATATATAGGTATTTTAAGTCAAGATCTTTGTTCATGTTTATGCTGTGGTAACATTGTTGTATTAGAGAGACTGAGGTGAGATAGGATTGATCAGTCTGAGGTGGGTGTGTCTGTCTCTGTGTGTGTGTGTGTGTGTGTGGTGCGTGTGAGAATATACTCGTGTTGTTGTTATTTATAGAAGAGCGTTGTTGTGTTTTACAAAGTGAGTCTTCCTTCTTCCACCTGTTGCTGCCTTGCATGACACTCGCTTATACACTCACAATCTAAAATATGTATCCAGGCTGAATTCCAATAGCCTAGTCCAGTACTGTATGTCTTTATGTACAGTATAGTGTTTTAATACAAGGCTGTGTTTCTGTATAGTGTTTTAATACAAGGCTATCTTTCTGTATAGTGTTTTAATACAAGACTATCTTTCTGTATTCCGTTTTAATACATTACTGTGTGTTTTTTGTTTCTTACAGGAGAGTTAGAACAAGCACAACTACAACCATGTCAGCCAAAGCCATCAGAGAGGAGACGGGGAAGTCATTACTGAACAGACACCTTCCCTCTGGAGTGTGTGCCCAGTGTCGATTCGTCCCCATCACCGAGGATACCCAGTGGGACGACCTGACTACACAACACTCATGGCTCAAGTCAGAGGTCAGTATTTAGTAATTAAGAGACCCTGTGATTATGTTGTTATGCTGAGTGATTCAAGTATTACCCAATCACTCTGTGTAACAGTCCCTATGGTACTCTTATGTGCAGAATAAAAACACCTTTTAACCAATTCTCTCTGTCTCTCTGTCTGTCTCTCTCTTTTTTTTTTTTTTTTTTTTTTTTTTTTTTAAATGTTTGATACATTATTTAGTCAAGAGCTTCAGTAGGGCTACTGAAAACTATCTTTGACATAAATATTATGATCACTATTCATAAATACATAAATATATAAATTCTAAATGCCTAACTATATACACAAACAGTTATATGCATTACACAAATTTATATATATCTCTGTCTGTCTCTGTCTGTCTCTCTCTCTCTCTCTCTCTCTCTCTCTCTCTCTCTCTCTCTCTCTCTCTCTCTCTCTCTCTCTCTCTCTCTCTCTCTCTCTCTCTCTCTCTCTCTCTCTCTCTCTCTCTCTCTCTCTCTCTCTCTCTCTGTCTCTCTCTGTCTGTCTGTCTGTCTGTCTGTCTCTTGTCTGTCTCTCTTATAAAACTGATCACTATGGTTGTATTAACGTGTTCCTCTCTCTCTTTCCCTCTCCCTTCTCGTGAACAGAAACTAGTAGTGAAACCTGACCAGCTGATCAAGAGGCGAGGGAAACTAGGCCTCATCAAGGTTGGCACAGACTTCCCAGGCGTCAAGCAGTGGGTCGGGGAACGTATGAACAAGGACCAGAAAGTGAGTACGGTAGCCTATTTGTTTACATTTTTTTATAGTACCCATTCATGTATGTATGTATGCAAGGTCGTGTGTCATAATATTTGTTCTGTGTGTTGTGTTGTGTGTGTGTGTGTTGTGTTTGTGTGTGTATTGTGTTGTGTGTTTGTGTGTGTGTTGTATTAACTATGTTCCTTTTCCCTTCCACTTCATCCCAACTCACCATAGCACCCTTCCCACCCCTCCCTTCCTCCCTCCCTCCCTCCCTCCCTTCCTTCCTTCCTTCTTCCTTCCTTCCTTCTTCCTTCCTTCCTTCTTCCTTCCTTCCTTCTTCCTTCCTTCCTTCTTCCTTCCTCCCTCTCTCCCTCCTCCCACCTCTCCCTTCCTCCCACCCTTCCTCCCTCCCTCTCTCCCTCCTCCCACCTTCCTTCCTCCCACCCTACCCACCCAGCCCCTCTTCCCTACCTCCCTCTCTCGTCTCTAGTAGCTCCTTTCACTCTTCAAACCCCTCACTCTCCTTTATATATCTTGTCCAGGCTATAAAGAAATACCAAGATGGATAATAAGGGAAGGACAGAGTGAGTAGCCGAGTGTAGTAAAAGTGGTTGTGTGTTGTAAGCCAAAGTATGTCGCGTTATATTTTGTTTATTTATCTATTATTTTGTCTCTTTATTCCACTTTCCTTCTTTCCTCTTTTTTCTCTTTTTTCTCTTTCTTTCCCCTCTTTATTTTCCTCTTTCCTATCCTTCTATTTCTTTTTCCTTTCCCTCTTTATTCGTCTTTTCTTCACCTCTTATTTCTCTTTCCTTCCCCTCTTTATTCTTCTCTTTCCTTCCCCTCTTTATTCTTCTCTTTCCTTCCCCTCTTTATTCTTCTCTTTCCTTCCCCTCTTTCCTTCCCCTCTTTCCTTCCCCTCTTTCCTTCCCCTCTCCTTCCTTCCCCTCTTTCCTTCCCCTCTCCTTCCTTTCTTTATTTCTCTTTCCTTCCCCACTTTTATCCAGATTGGCTATAACTCAGGCCACTAATCAGGACGGACGTGATAATCAGAAAGAGTGAATTCTTTTGTGTGCCTTCTGTCTGGCCGGAGGTTGATACTGTACAGCCACAGTCAAATGTCCACCAACACTTTCCTTCCATCGTAGTAAATATCTTGGTTAAAAAACAACAACAACAGCCACAATCAAATGTCCACCAACACTTTCCTTCCATCGTAGTAAATATCTTGGTTAAACAAACAACAACACGTGTATGATTTTGCAGCATTTCATAATAATGATAATAATAATAATAATAATAATAATAATTAAGGGGGTTGAGTTGACGTAAGGTGTTGTTGTATGATTACATTTTGCAGCACCTCATAATAATAATGATAATAATAATTGAGGGGGTTGAGTTAATTAGCAACACATTAAAAGTGTCTATTACTATCCTAGCGGTGTATACTAATTACCAGGGAAGGAGGGATAGAGTGAGGAGGGGTGGGTATGAGGAAGACAAATGACGTATGAGGTGAGTTGAGGTGGACGAGTTGGGTGATAGCCAGCCGGTGGTTTAATAAGAGGGTAATGTATTCACTTTTGTTACATTGGAGTGCCATGATTCCTCCAAAGTATGCCACGAAACAGCCAAAGAACCAAATGAACAAAACTAATGGTGTTCTGTTGTTGCTTGGAATAGTTTGGAGGAATAAGTTTTAAGGACCCTGTGATCGTGTATGAGAATGTAGTGGTACCATAACCTTGATGTTAGTAGGTGTAGTAGTGGTAATAATAGTAGTAGACGTATACCTTCATGTTAGTGAGTATGGTGATGTAGGTAGCAGTAGTAGTAGTAGTAGTAGTAGTAGTAGTAGTACCATGACCTTGATATAATGGGTGTGATGGTATTAGTAGTAGTTTAGAGGGGTGCTGGAGTAGCGGGACAGGCTTTGGGGGAGTGAGGGAATAGGGGACAGGCTTTCTACCCACCCCAAGCCTGTCCCCCTATTCCTGCAACCCCCCCCCCCCCCCAAGCTTGTCTCCTACTGTGTTTGTGTTTGATATTTGAAGGACTCGTTTACCTCCAATTTGCATGTGTGTGTGTGTGTGTGTGTATGTGTGTTTTGCATAATAAAATAAATGTGCTGAGTCCTGGATGAGGTGGGGAATTCCTATACGTGTGTGTGTGTGTGTGTGTGTGTGTGTGTGAGTGGGTGGGTAGGATTTTTATTTTACCCCAGGACAATGACGGGGTTTTCTGGGGACTGACAATTTAAGGGACCCTGTGATGTAGTCAGAAAATTGGAGGTAAACGAGTCCTTCAAATATTGCCACGAAACACACAAACACACACTTATATGGAAGGATCTTGTTTCGTGGCATAGTCAGGTGGAATCAGAAGCCTCCAATTCTTACACACAAACACAGGGTCCTTAAGGGGAGAATTATTTTGTATTGGTGAATTGGAAGGCTTGTGGTTCCTCCAAACTATGCCACCCAACAAAACCCCTATTTGTATTTTGGTAGGAGTGTGTTTTCTGGCATACTTTGGAGGAATCTGTAGTCTTCCAATTTAACAACAAAAGAAACTGCCTTAAAGTGTTTTGATGATGCAGCCGTTTGTATAATGTGTGTGTGTGTGTGTGTGTGTGTGTTTGTATAATGTGTGTGTGTGTGTGTGTTTGTTTGTATAATGTGTGTGTGTGTTTGTTTGTATAATGTGTGTGTGTGTGTGTGTGTGTGTGTGTGTCATATTATTTCTTGAGTGGGTTTGTACAGCCACAATCAAAATATCCACCAACACTTTCCTTCCATCGTGCAACAAATAAATCAGTATCATATCTAATCATACAACCCAACCCCCTCAATTATTATTATTATTATTATTATTATAACTGAATCCTCCAAATTATTCCAAGCAACAGAAACAACCCTTATTTTTGCCTCTCTGGTCCTGTTTCCTAGCATACTTTGGAGGATTCAATTGGTCCGGATATACCAAAAAAGAATGATCACCTTAATTAACTTCCTTCCCCTTATCTGTTCAACTATGGGTAACTTTCCTGTGTGTGTGTGTGTACCATGGCAAGGGATATAGGCGGTCCATCCAACGGTACAATGTGTGTGTGTATGTATTTGTGTGTGTATTTGTATGTATGTATGGCACCATTTCACACATTCCGAAACCCCAGGCTGGCTACCTACCTACCTACCTAACAGCTGCCAGACTCCACTACCACTTACCCACCTACCTACCTACCTACCTACCAACAGAGCTCTGCCTACCAACCCACCTACCAACCTAACTACACATAATTATACATTCCCGTCCGTCATTCTCTTGTCTCCACATTAATTCTCTTTATCTTATCTACGTTATCAGTAAGGTGAGAAACGCATGTCTTTGTCGCTCGTAATTAACTAAAACTAACTTATCAGAAATTTGTCAGTCTCCACAATATATATTTTTTTTTATACAATCCCTCACTTCTAGGCAAAAAAAAAAATTGACCTCGCTGTTGCTACGCCTAAAATCAATCAATCAAACAAACAAACAAACAATCAATCAATAGAATAGTAAGCGAGACCTCACTTTTATATTATTTTTTATTTTATTTTATTTTTACGAGGCAGGATCCAGCTGACAAACCTTGTATAAAAATGATATACCTCGTTCCTGTGTCGTGTTCTTGGCTGGTTGGTTGGTTGGTTGGTATGTCTGGGAGCGGAAACGGGGCAGAGAGGTGCATGGAAAGGTTTGGGGTGGAGAGAGTGGACGGGAGTGGAAGGAAGGGTGTGTGTGTGTGTGTGTGTGTGTAGATGTGGGAAGGAGGGAAAATGAGGGAAGGGTGGTGGTTGTGTGTGTGTGTGTGTAAATGTGAGAAGGAGGGAAAATGAGGGAAGGGTGGTGGTTGTGTGTGTGTAAATGTGAGAAGAAGGGAAAATGAGGGAAGGGTAGTGGTGTGTGTGTAAATGTGAGAAGGAGTGTGTGTAAGTAGGGGGCCGGGTTTGAGGGAATATATTATAAGAAATAGGAGGGAGGGAAGGAAAGAGGAGAGAGTGAACGAGAGAGAATGTAAACAGAGGGTAAGAGGAAAGAGAGAGAAGGTAAACAAAGAGTAAGAGGAAAGAGAGAGAAGGTAAACAAAGGGTAAGAGGAAAGAGAGAGAAGGTAAACAAAGAGTAAGAGGAAAGAGAGAGAAGGTAAACAAAGAGTAAGAGGAAAGAGAGAGAAGGTAAACAAAGAGTAAGAGGAAAGAGAGTCTGTTGTTGACTGAGTCCTTCACAGAGGGCAAATATTTTCTGGAAAGGGAGAAAGTATCTGGTCTGGTTCTGTTGTATGTGTGTGTGATTTTCTTGGTGTGTGTGGGTGTGTGTGATTTTCTGGTTGCGTGTATTTGTGTGATATTCTTGTGTATGCGTGTGTGTGTGTGTGTGTGTGATTTTCTGGTTGTGTGTGTACGTTTCTTTCCCTCATAGACAAAAAAATCGTATAAAAATAAAATATCAGAATGAAAAAAAAAAACTCACTAGACTTGAATCTGGGGAAGAAAAAAAATAATCATAAAATAGTGAAAGGGACTCGATACAAGAAGAGAGGTGAAACTGTATTGTCTCTCTCTCTCTCTCTCTCTCTCTCTCTCGATAATTGGACACTAGGTGGAGACAGTCTGAGTTTTTGCTATGATATACACTTGTACTTTCTTATACTTTGTAAATGTGTGCGTGTGAGAGAGAGAGAGAGAGTTTTTGCTATACACTCGTACGTACACTTCTCGTTTCAACTTTGTAAATGAGAGAGAGAGAGAGAGAGAGTGAGTGAGAGTGAGAGTGAGAGTGAGAGTGAGAGTGAGAGTGAGTGTGTGTTTGCTATACACTCGTATGTACATTTCTCGTTTCAACTTTTGTAAATGTGTGTGTGTGTTGTATAAAGTGTATGTGTGAGGTATAGTGTGTGTGTGTGTATGGGATGTATAAAATATATGTGTGTGTGTGATGTATAAAATGTGGAAGAGGGTTGGAACAAGTGTGAGAGTGGATAGGACGAGTGGAAGAGAGTTGGAACAAGTGTGAGAGGGTTGGAACGAGTTGGGACGAGTGTTGGAACGAGTTTGGACGAGTGAGAGAGGGTTGGAACGAGTGTAGGATAGAACAGAGACGAACAGAAAACATTATAAAGTTAGATAATACCGTATAACGTGACAAAATAATGATAGTGTTAGATTGGAAGGGTCGAGTGAAGAGAAGTAACCTTAAAATCACCTTCTGGGTTGGGTTAGGTGGTGGTGGTATTGATTGTCAGCTTCCCACACACCCACACACATACATACATCGACCCCGCCCTGTCTCGTCCTACCGGTAGCTCTTCTGCCCCGCCTCACCTCGCCCCGCCCCGCTTCTGTGATCTTTACTCTGCTTTCCCCTCCTTGTCTCTCTCTCTCTCTCTCTCTCTCTCTCTCTCATTATAATAATATGGAAGGTGTCTGTCTCTCGTGTCCTTGCATTAGTTTGGAGGAATCCGTAACCCCTTCCTATTTACCCTCCTGATTATTTTATTTTGTTTTATTCCCCGCCACCCACACTTTTCCCCCTCCTCCTGGTAGCCCTAAATGTCCTTCTCCGACCTTGGCTTATCGGAGTTGATCAATCAAACCTTTCTCGTTCCTTTATCTAATCTCATTCCTTCATTCTCATTCCTTCACGGTCCTTCATTCTCATTCCTTCACTTTCCTTCACGTTCCTTCATTCTCATTCCTTCACTCTCATTCCTTCACTCTCATTCCTTCACTCTCATTCCTTCACTCTCATTCCTTCACTCTCATTCCTTCACTCTCATTCCTTCACTTTCCTTCATTCGCATTTCTTCATCCTCTTTCATCCATTCATTTTCCTTCGTTCTCTTTCCTTCGTTCTCTTTCCTTCGTTCTCTTTCCTTCGTTCTCTTTCCTTCGTTCTCTTTCCTTCGTTCTCTTTCCTTTATCTGTAGAAGGTCGTGAGTGGTAATAAGGTGTCAAGGGGAGTTAAGAGGAGTGACATGGTGGTGGTGGAGAGTTCATAGGTGGTGAGGTGTCAAGGAAAGTTAAGGGGAGTGACATGGTGGTGGTGGTGGTGGAGAGTTGGCAGGTGGTGAGGTGTCATGGGGATGGTGGGAGAGGAATGGACGAGAGGGCCGGCCGGTGTCGTGGTAAACAAGTATTGATTATCTGAGATCACAGTGAGCCACGTGTGTTCTCTGCCTACTACTGACTGCCCTTTATTCTTCCCCTCACACCATCACAAGAGATATCAATGACGTAATACATGCAGTTATTGTAGGAACCTCAAGTATATGCATTACATTTCTTTGGATATTCTCCTTTTAACTTCAATATATGGACGTTATATAGACATCAATACATATTCACATCCTTAATACGGTATGTAGGTATACAGTATATCACCAAGTGGTATTTGAATGGTGTGGTATTTGAATTTGTATGGTGAAAAATTTAGTAGGTGTCATGTTATGTAATGCTCTCCCTCTCCAGCTATGGTCCTTGGTCCTGTGTCTTGTATATATTTTACTGTGTGTATAATAAACTACTGTATATATATTGTCCCTGTGAGTTTGGAACATCTTTTAGCAACTAGTAACAGTACTTATTGTTACAGGATAGCCTAACTAAGCCTATACAAGTACAGTACAAAGACATTCACAGATTTTCAAGTAGTCTGCCTGGTTTTCTGTATGTCCCCGTGGTTATCATGCTACGTTTGCTAACTCTTTTTTTGTTTGTTATTTTTCTTTAGGTTGGGAAGACTACTGGAAAACTGAGGACATTCATCATTGAGCCATTCCTGCCTCATGATCAGAGTGAAGAAGCTTATGTGTGTATTTACTCCCATCGTCACGGGGATACCATTCTCTTCACTCATGAGGGTGGTGTTGATATTGGGGATGTGGATGCTAAGGCTCTCAAGTTGGATGTGGCAATAGAAGAAAACATCACTGTCAAACAAATCAAGGAACAACTTCTTACCCAAGTCAATGGACCACGTAAAGAGTTGAGTGTTTTCAAGGGTTCTCTTTTTTTTATCTGTGAACTTTATACTTGGCTTGATATAACTATTTTTAAATATATTTTTTTTATATACTGTACTGCATATACACCAGGCCTTCATCTTCTCACTCGATCACACTTCCCAAAAAATTTCTTTCTTTTCCTCTTTTTAACTTTGTACTCTGATGGCTTAGCTTCCTGTTGCATGTGTAAGCCAGAGTTGTAATATTTTTTTCCATGCCTGTACTTTTAGGGTATACAGTATTCCTTTATAGAATCCTTTTTTTTGGTTGCAGAAAAGCAGCTGCATTCATCAAAGCACTGTATGACCTGTATGTGGACCTGAACTTTACTTACCTGGAGATCAATCCTCTGGTGATCACTAGTACTGACATCTATATCCTTGACCTGGCCGCCAAGCTTGATGCTACTGCTGAGTTTCTATGTAAAGTCAAATGGGGTGAGATTGACTACCCTCCACCATTTGGCAGAGATGCATTGCCTGAGGAAGCTTTCATTGCTGACCTTGATGCTAAGAGTGGGGCGTCACTTAAGGTAGGATGTCCATTGATGGAGATATTGTACTTAAGGGGATATATAACACATGGTTTGTTTTGGGTGGTAGGTCTGGAGCAATTGATTCACCCAAACTATTCCAGGCAACAGGATACCATTATTTTTCTTCATGTGGGTCTTTCCTGGCATACTTTGGAGGAATCAAGGCATTCCAGTCTATTAAAAGTATACTTTTCCTTTAATACTTTCATATATGTAATGCTGTATTGTTTGAAATATTTTATATATGTAATGCTGTATTGTTTGAAGTACTGTATTGTAATGATTTAGTTGGTACTGTAGCCTTCCTGCAGCTGTTTTAAAAGTAATGATATTCCTTTCTATCAGAACAAGACAACTTAATTTAGCCTATAGATTAGATGAACACATGGATGGAGAAAATAATACAATACTTTCCACAGCTAACCATACTGAATGAGAAGGGTCGTATATGGACAATGGTAGCAGGTGGTGGCGCTTCTGTGATCTACTCTGACACCATATGTGAACTGGGAGGTGCGTCAGAGCTGGCAAACTATGGTGAATATTCTGGGGCACCGTCAGAACAACAGACTTATGAGTATGCCAAGACCATTCTCACACTTATGACGAAGGACATTCACCCCAAAGGAAAGGTATTGTAATATGTGATTGTATTAGGGACCCTGTGTTTGTGTATGAAAATTGGAGGCTTCTGATTCCTCCTGACTATGCTACAAAACAAGCTCCTTCCATATAGGTGTGTGTGTTTGTTTCATGGCAATATTTGAAGGACTCGTTTACCTCCAATTATCAGACTACAACACAGGGTCCCTTAAAACATGTAAAGAATAAGTTCGTAATAAGGATTGGGATTGATAGGGATTTGTAGCCTGGTTCTATGTGGAAGGGAATTACAATGTCTATTATCAGATCTGAACATCTTTTAATATAGGGATTAATAGTTTTATTTTTTTCATTTATTATATACCGGTACATCAAATTGTTGTGATTCAGATCCTCATCGTTGGCGGTGGGATTGCCAACTTCACCAATGTAGCAGCAACCTTCAAGGGAATTGTACGAGCCTTACAGGAGTATCAAGCCAAACTGGTGGAAGGAAACGTCAGCATCTTTGTCCGCAGAGCAGGACCAAATTACCAGGAAGGACTCCGGTATGTGTTGTTGTTTGTCACTCCTTCACCCTTGAAACTTTAGCCCAACTTACCCTTGTACACAAAACTACCAATAGTATCATTTTGTTCAGTTTTGTTATGCATAAGGGCTTAGGTTAATTTCCAAGTGAATATTTTGCCTCAGATTACTGAACTGAAGATTATATTAATGTAAGAACACCAATTTTCCTATTGCATGGAATAATATACCAGACCAATACATGTACTGTGCCTTTCAGTGTTATGCGTGAAGTGGGCAAGACACTTGGTATTCCTGTTCATGTGTTTGGTAATGAGACCCATATGACTGCCATTGTCTCCATGGCACTGGGTAAAAGACCAATCCCTAAGGAACCCACTGCAGTCAGCCATACTGCTAACTTCCTTCTCCCAGGAGGACAAAACACTGCGGTAAGATTGTACTCATGTTTATGTTTAAAATGTAAATATTTGTTTTACAGTAATTTTTAAGATGTTCTTATGATGTTCTTATAAAGGCACTGTATTATTCACACCTGTATTGATGTTACCTGGTTATTTAAGTTCTCATTATGCACATCTTCCATGTAATTGGCTTCACTTAAATATTTAAGGACCCTGTGAACCTGAATGAAAATTGAAGGCTTCTTATTCCTGCTGACTATGCCATGAAACAAGCTCCTTCCATATAGGTGGTGTTTCCCGGCAATATTTTAAGGCCTCGCTAACCTCAAACTTTTTTTACTACATCACAGAGTCCCTTAAATATCTGTACAGTCTCTTAAGTTAGATAGGATGGCATTTAATTTATTTTGGTTGCTGTGACTTTTGTTGTAGCAGTGATGTATGGTTGGTTTAGCATGTACAGTCGTGGTCAATAATAATCATCCACATATGGATAACGCCAAAAAAATTTCTGTCTAATGTTTTCACGATCTCATATAATGTTATTGTTTTAAATAGTGAGTAACTGCTTATCTTAATTTAGATGATACTTAAGGGGGAAGTGCAGTGTTGGTATATCTGAAGCAAATGATTCCTCCAAAATATTCCAAGCAACAGAACACCATTATTTTTGTTCATCTGGTGTTGTTTCCTGGCATACTTTGGAGGAATCAAGGCACTCCAGTGTAACAAAAGTGAATTACCCCCTTAAACTATTTATTGGAAAGTTTGCCATCAAATAAACAGAGGGAAGTTGTCAAACGTTTACCCGAGTCATTCCAATGTGGATGATTATTATTGACCGTGACTGTACCCTGTTCCAAAAAGATAAACCCTTATTGTATTTGTTAGCCTGTATATCTGCTTTGTAATAAACAGATACATGTATTTGCTTCCTACAGTACTGTACTGTATAATTGGTCACTTGCATCAGTATTCTTATGTATTTATATATTGTGGAACCATGACATTATTAAGACTACATAAGAACATTTATTTAGCAGGGGGGAGAATGCATGTACTGTATATATTCTGTAGTACTGTTAAGAGTAGGATTTTGTTAAATTTTACGGTTGTCCGATATTGATTGTCTTGTGTGTAAATAATTCATCTTCTTTTTGTAGGGCCCTCCTGTGGAAATTTCCTATCTGAAGGAATTGTTTTCATCCACTAAATTGGAGGTATAAATTTGTGTGTGATGCTAACTGACTGACCCTCGCCTGTGTGAACTTTGTTATAACTCACTCAGCAACAGTTAAATTCCATGATTCCATGAGGCACCAGGCTGGTACCATTCCCTGGTGTAGGAGCTTGGAATTATCACCCAAACCCTCGTTAATAATGTTTTATATTATTGAGTCTGATGCCTAGAACAGAGGTTTAGGCATGTATTGTAGTATAGTATGACACAGTTTGTATAGTATATGGTAACCCTTGATATACAATCTCACATTATCTATTTTATATCTTTTTTTTTATCATAAGTTTGTCATATCCTTCAATATATACAAGTGTGCAATATTTCTTCAATTTTTTTTAAGGCACCTTACTTAGGTTTGATATAAAATCCATCACTGATGAGTTCTCTAGAAATAAATCCTGATGGTATAAAAAGGGTTTCTTGTACAGTAGTGAAAGAAATATATAATACAGTACAGTATATGGAATTGTTAACTAGTAAATATTATTTTGTGTTGCCCATGTATTTTGTCCGTCATAGTCCTAACTTGTGGCATCTTTTTTTGACTACCTGGAACAACTTACTGTAATGTATTTTGTGTGTAAGCAGTGCATACATTTAATGTTTATGTTGCTCGGTTTTACTTACTAGTGACTGCTTTATCCTATATTTGTACTGTGTGCTATTTTCTAGTAGTATATGAGTTGTTTATAAAGTAGGCAAGTGTTTGGAAAATAGCATATTACTAATAATTAGTTATCTACTTGTTTTATCCTTAACCAGTTGACGTTGATTGTAAAAATTTGAATGACTTTAATTGTGAGTTGAGGTTGAGGAAGGAGGTAAGAGAGAGAGAGGTACAGTAGTATGTGATGGTAAAAGATGGTACAGTTGAGCAAGTAAAAAGGGCAAGAAAAATATCGTTGTATATGACAAGATCTGGCTGTTCTTTGTAGAAAACCCTTTGTATCTTAATGAATGAATTATTGGTAACCCAGAGCCAATGTAAGGTGGAAGGTGATTGGCTGAACTTTGAGTGATGAAGATGTTGCCAGATATATAGCCATGTATTTCTTGCACTTTTTACTTGCTCATCTGTACATGTAGCTGTTATTTGAGTAGAGAAATAAATTACACTTTACTTGAATGGTAAACACAATGCTGGTGACATCATTGTACACAGTGTTTTAAGGTTTATTAGTCTTTAGTGAGATGGTGTGTGTAATATTTATCCTGTTTATCTTGCAGCAGTCACCACGGGTAGATCGCAAAGCTGAAAATGTACAGTTGTCGAAAGAAGTAGCGCCATCCAAGACTTCCGGCCAACTGTTCCATGCAAACACCAAGGCCATTATCTGGGGAATGCAGACACGAGCTGTACAGGTACGAATCACTCACTATTACCTGGCTAACTAGGGGTGAACAGGTACAGGTCACTCATTATTACCTGGCTAACTAGGGGTGAACAGGTACAGGTCGCTCTTTATTACCTGGCTAACTAGGGGTGGAAGTTGGTTTTGAAGTATGAATAAAACTTTTGGTACCTTTTATTTTATGAAAGTAAGAAAATTTCATATTAAGGGAGGTAAAACTATGTGGGAGAATTGGAGGGCTAATTGTTCCACTAAACTATGTATGTCTGTTAGAAAAATGAATGGGCTATATAGCACATTGTTTTGGGTGGTAAATATGGAGCAAATAATTTCTCCAAACTATTCCAGGCAACAGGATATATACCATTATTTTTCTTCATCTGAGTCTGTTTCCTGGCAAACTTTGGAGGAATCAAGAAACTCCAATCATTCAAAAGTATACCATCCCCTTAAAGTAGCCTGTTTCCCGACATACTTTGGAGGAAGATATTGCCTTTCAATTTACCAGTGAGAGAAATCCCTTATATTAAATTAACAAATGAGAATAATTATATTTTATATAGATGTATTACCCAACCTCATCTCTCTTATATTCTCAGGGTATGCTGGACTTTGACTTTGTGTGTTCTCGTTCTGAACCATCTGTGGCAGCCATGGTGTATCCCTTCACTGGTGACCACAAGCAGAAGTTCTATTGGGGACACAAGGAAATTCTAGTACCAGGTGAATTAACATCTTTCCCCGGCTAGTATCATGTGCTAAGACATTTGAGGAGTGAATTTATAAGTTCATATATACATTATTATACTTACATATACTTAATTCATATTTAGTATTATATATATAGTATATTCATTAGTAGGGGAGGTGGCCGAGTGGTTAGTTGTTCTGGACTCATAACCTAGAGGTTGGGAGATCGATCCTCTCAGGTGAGGGCCTGAGAATATTTACTCTTCCGATTTGAGTTTGAGGCACTAACTATAAGGCCACCGAACGTCGTAAAACACCCCCACTGGTACCATAACACACACACTGGTACCATAACACCCTCACTGGTACCATAACACCCTCACTGGTACCATAACACCCTCACTGGTACCATAACACCCTCACAGGTACCATAACAACTGCAGTATTTGGGAATTACCCTCACTTCCCTCTCCCTGTGGCTGGGTACCAGTTCGGGAGTCGTGACGTGTGTGTGTGTGTGAGCAGCAGTTGACCTGGGCCATGATAACGGGCTTGATTTAGCCTATGTCCAGTGTCGAAACATATAAATAAAAAAAATATATATACTGAATTCATATATACTTATTATAGACTGTGTATGTTATTGTCTACTAATTTTTGCAATATTATACCAAGGCTTCACTCTCATTTTACTGTTTATTGTCACCCATCCCCAACATGCGCTCATCTGGAAATTGTCTGAATGTACCGTTTCCCTCTGTATAAAATATTAATGGGGTATATATATAGCACATTGTTTTGGGTGGTAAATCTGGAGCAAATGATTCTTCCAAACTATTCCAGGCAACAGGATACCATTATATTTCTTCTTCTGGGTCTGTTTCTTGGCATACCTTGGAGGAATCAAGGCACTCCATATTTTCAAAAGTATACTATCTTCTTTCAAAATATATAAATAATCTATATATTTTTGTTTTCAGTGTACAAGAGCATGGCAGATGCTATGAAGAAACACCCTGATGCTGATGTTTTGATTAACTTTGCTTCTCTGCGATCAGCCTATGACTCTACCATCGAGACCCTCAAGTTTTCACAGGTTAGATGGCAAAAGTTTATGATGTTGATAATTGATGGTGTTGTATTTATAATAGATGTTGTAATGGTTTCCTCAGGCTGCTCTAAAGAACATACCCAAGTCTGTGATGAAGGCCTCAGCTAGGTTAGGTGCATGTTGTTTAAATGTTGGTGTGTGTGTGTGTGGGTATTGTGCCACGACATTTGAGCATTCCACATAGACAATTAGATAGAACATTAAAATCATGACAGAATAAACCATGTGATAGATATTCATTGTTGTAATTTGTTGTTGCAGATCCGTACAATTGCCATCATTGCTGAAGGTATCCCAGAAAACCTGACTCGCATCCTGAATAAAAAGGCCGGGGAAAAAGGAGTGTCTATTATTGGACCTGCCACAGTGGGAGGAATTAAGCCTGGATGCTTTAAAATTGGCAATACTGGTGGTATGATGGACAACATTCTTCACTCAAAGCTCTACCGTCCAGGCAGGTCAGTGTATAGTTGGCACCACTGTCACAGAAACTTGCAATACAGTTGGTGGCAAAAGTCATGTTGCCATATTTGATAAATCATAAAGTATGGAAATATAAGTATAAAGATAAGTATGGAAATATAAGCTTCACAGGTTTGTAAACTAAGAAATAAAAGGTTTATTGAAATATCCTCTGGTTATTATAATTCTGTGGTGAAATGTATTGGTTCGATGATTAGAGTTTGTTACTGTATTAAAAGGCACTGAGGGAGGTAACACATTTACTGCCAACTCTACCTTTACAAACAATACTTCTTCAATTAATTATTTGATATTCTATTGTAAGATGTTGTATGCATACATATGCAATATTTTAATTTGTTTTCCATTTTGTCTTGTATATATTAGTGTGGCGTATGTGTCACGATCAGGAGGTATGTCCAACGAACTGAATAACCTGATATCACTTAACACTGATGGAGTGTATGAAGGTGTTGCCATTGGAGGAGATCGCTACCCAGGCACTACATTCATGGACCATCTCCTCCGCTACCATGACAACCCAGAGGTAAAGTAAAACCCTCCATATGAGCTTGTGTAAAAATGGTTACTGCTAAATTTATTCATCTTTTATTGTGACAACCCAGAGGTAAAGTAAAACCCTCCATATGTATTGAATATGCCATTTACTGAGCTTGTGTTAAAATGGTTACTGCTAAATATATTCATCTTTTATTGTGACAACTTAAAGGAAAAGTAAGCCATCAATATGTAATGAATAATTGATGTTAAAATGTTAGTGCTAAATTTATTCATATTTTATTGAAGGCCTAAGTTACTGTATTTCATTGTCAGATCTTTTTTTTTTTTTTTTTTTTTTTTTTTTCAAACTTAGGAAGTTGAGTGATCTGGTAACTCCTAAATAGTGCTAAGGAAAATTATAAAATAAGATGTGGAGTTGTAAGGATTGTGTGAAACTAATAATATGTAATGTGTCCACAGGTAAAGATGTTGGTTCTGCTGGGTGAGGTTGGTGGAGTGGAGGAATATGAAGTTTGTGAAGCCCTTAAGAACAAGAGGATTGTTAAACCCATTGTGGCTTGGTGTATCGGAACTTGTGCTGGTGGGTGGACGTTGTGTGTAGTTATTTATTATTGCTTTATGAACGTGAATAAATTGTGATTGCGTTTGTATTTAAAAAAGATAGTTTTGATGATGTTTAACATTGCAAGTTGTTTATTATGCTGTTAAGGAAAGTAAGATTGGATAAAAAACATGAAACAAATTATGCACAAGTGTATTTCTGCATCATAATAAAGTTGCACATAATTTTTTGCAGGCATGTTTTCCTCTGAGGTTCAGTTTGGTCACGCTGGAGCCTGTGCCAATGCTGAACGTGAGACAGCCTTGTCTAAGAATAAAGCACTATCTGATTGTGGTGCCTTTGTTCCACCAAGCTTTGATAACTTGGGCGAGGTACGGTAACTACATTGTTTACTTCTTTTTATATTGTTTATAACCCTACAAATGCCTGTGGGCTATTCTTGTTATGTGAGGGTACAGTCGTGGTCAATAATAATCATCCACATATGGGTATCTCAAACAATTTACTGTCTAATGTTTTCACGTTCACATATGATGTTATTGTTTTAAGTAGTGTGTAGCTGCTTGTAGTAAATTAAAAGATGGTAGTTAACCTATTTATTAAAAAGTTTATCAGCTAAGGAACAGAGGGAAGCAGTCAAACTCTTTCATGAGTTATCCCTATATGGATGATTATATTTGACCGTGACTATATTTGAGTGAAAAATATGCACAGTATTATTTTTTGTTTTGCAGGAAGTGAGGCGTGTGTACGAGAAGTTACTTAAAGAGGGTATAATTGTGCAAAGGCAAGAAGTACCACCTCCAACTGTACCCATGGATTATAGCTGGGCCAGGGTGAGTTATTATACTACTGTACTTATTGTTGTTGTTGTATTAGTCTAGAATTGGTTAATGTTTCATAGGTGGTTTACATTTATAAAAGTGAAGTAATACAATATGTAACATAAGCTTTACTTTGGTACTATAGGACTTTGTATCCAGACTAATACAATTTGAACATATAAATAAATCCAGAACAATATTACTTTTGAGGAATACATGTCATAATTTACTGCATTAGATTGTATGAATCAATATCAATTATGCAGGTTGGCTAACAAAGTATTATTCTGTATTTGTATAGGAGTTAGGTTTGATCCGTAAACCTGCCTCCTTCATGACGTCCATCAGTGATGAACGTGGACATGAACTTCTCTATGCTGGCATGCCTATTTCTGCTGTCCTGGAACAAGGTAATATACTCTCTCTTATCAATGTTATCTTGTATAATCTGTAATATCTTTAAGGATTGAGGAAATTATTGGGCATTGTCTGAGATACCGGTATCTCAAAAAAGGTGAAATTTATAGTTGAGAGTAATTCCACAGTACAGTACAGTAATATATGAGACAAGGAAGTCTGTATTTATATAAGGGAAATAAATATCTGTGTGAAAACACCAGTACCAGTATGAATAATTTAGCTCATATTAAGTTGCTCCCATTATTGTTGATGTTTGATATACTTTACAGGGTTGGGTATTGGTGGTGTTCTGTCACTACTGTGGTTCCAAAGACGACTTCCTCCATATGCCACCACCTTCCTGGAAATGTGCCTGATGGTGACAGCAGACCACGGCCCTGCTGTGTCTGGTGCCCACAACACTATTGTCTGTACTCGTGCTGGCAAGGATTTAGTCTCTTCCTTGGTGTCGGGTCTACTCACCATTGTAAGTCCTCCACCAACAAAAGGAAAAAGTCTCAACATTACTATATGGAAAAAAAATATGTACAGTTGTGCTCAGTAATAATCTTCCAAATATGAGTAACTCATACAATTTACTGTCTAATGTTTTCATGTTCACATAATTATGATGTTATTGTTTTGTTTTCAGGGTGATCGTTTTGGTGGTGCTTTGGATGGAGCTGCTAGACAGTTCAGTGAGGCATTTGACAAGGGACTCTTACCTATGGAATTTGTTAATGACATGAGGAAGAAGGGACAACTCATCATGGGAATTGGACACAGGGTCAAGTCTGTAAGTATTATATATTTCAGCTGGGTTTTACTATCTCACAAAATTTTGTATGTACTGTAGTGTGGTATTCAAATTTTATGAAAAAAAAAAAGTACCCGGTATATATATATATGTTTTATTCTTTTAAGTCAATGAGAAAGAAACCATTTGTGGTGACTATTCTAATATCTGTTGAAAATTGTAATTATCATTTACCTCCTTCCTGCTTACTGTCATACCTCTCTATCACCTTTCTCTGGTGCTATATGACCTCGCTGTTGCTGCGCCTAATATCAATCAATCATTATTTAACTGAGTATGCTTTCTATTAACAGCTGAACAACCCAGACAAGAGAGTAGAGATCATAAAGGACTTTGTGAAGAAAGATTTCCCAGTGACACCCTTGTTAGATTATGCTCTGGAGGTGGAGAAAATTACCACTAGTAAGAAACCTAATCTTATCCTTAATGTGGATGGTGTAATTGGTGTTGCATTTGTTGACCTTCTACGGAACTCTGGCTCATTCACACAGTAAGTTCCAATATTTATAGTTTATTTATGTATTATCAACTAGTTTATGTATTATGGTCCTGTCTTATCAACTAGTTTATAAAGTTTTAATTTTCAACTTGCTTATATACTGTACCAAGTTTTAGTCTCCCTGGCTTGCTCTTATACTATATAGTTATGTCTTGTACATTATATTCTGTAGTAATAAATGTTTGTTTGCTATTACACTTTTAACAATAAATATACCTATAAAGACCTTCACTCACTCATACACACACTCCTTGTACAGTATTTCATTATTGTGTTTATTGTTATTGTGTCCATCAACAGAGAGGAGGCTGAGGAATACATCAACATTGGCACCATCAACGGTCTCTTCGTTCTTGGCAGATCAATGGGATTCATTGGTACGTTGAAAACTATTAGTTTTTTTTTTTAAGTATATAATTATTGCTGATACTGTATTATACTCGTCTTTGGAAAGATTCCTTTAAATTTGTTCTCTTTTTCTTTCAGGTCACTTCCTTGACCAGAAGAGGCTGAAACAAGGGTTGTACCGCCACCCTTGGGATGATATCTCCTATGTCATGCCTGAACACTATTCTTCCTAGAGTTGAAAGATACATATGCTTTTATCAAGTCCCACAGTGTGTTAGGAAGGAAGGAAGGAAGGAAGGAAGGATATGTCATAATATAGGGTTGATGAGATAATTTTAAAATCATCACAGAACAGTATTCATCATTCTACTAATTTTTATTGGGATAACTATTTAGAGAGTCAAAGCTACAAGCAAGTACTGAAATGCATTAGTGAAATGTTTGTTGTATTATCTGGTGCTTGATTGAATGTGAATGATATTTGTCAGGTAAACCACTTTCAATTGAACCTTATCTTTCATAATGATGAACTGTACTAAACATTATAATCTGTCACTCTCTATGGAATTTGTACTGAATATTGTGTGTATCCTGAATGACAAACTACGGTACAATATTATTATGAAACCATTGTGTTGTACTTTATGTGGTGTTCTAATAATTGTATGAAAATTATGCAGTTATTTTGTGAGACATTGAGGAATTTAAAGAACCCTGTGAATGTAGTCAAGAAATTGGAGATTAATGAGTCCTTCAAATATTGCTACGAAACAAACACACCTACAGTATATGGAAGGAGCTTGTTTCATGGCATGATTAGGAGGAATCAGAAGACTCCAATTCTCATAAACAATCACAGGGGCCTTAATAAAAGTTTGAAGTACAAGGATCAATATACAGTATAGAGAATGAGACTGATCACAGTGCTAATATTATATCAAGTCAATTATGGCGGTTTAATTACACATGATTCAAGTAGCTAATTCATTTGTTTTTAAAGTCAGCATATCATTATACTATAGTATTGTACAGAGCATCATTGTGGTTGAGAATGTTATTTTTATTCTCTCACTTTTATTGTGAACTCGGCGCTTTGTTTGATTTTTTTGTTTCATCCATTGTTTTTATTTGAATAAAAAATATACCTGCAGTTGAAAGTATTTTGAGATATTGAAAGGAGTATTGGCTTGTATTGTTTTTATTTTATTTGCACTTCACATACTATAGTCATTTTAAACTAACTTGGCCCCTTGGGTGTGGTAGTAATAAGTCCGTGCTGTTGTCACATTTCCTCTTTCTCGCTCTCCCTAATTTTGACCTACCTCACACCACTGGCTGCTTGAAATATAGCAGTGATACATAAATTCATAATAAGGCTGCATAGTTTCGAACATTATCTGAATTTTTGTGGTAAAACAAGTATTTTGAACTTTGTATACCAGGTATTACACTTGGCAACATCTGTACTTGAAGCAATGTTGCCTATCCCGCTATGTGTCAGCCCAGGTCTGTGACTCATCAGTATCCTTCATTTTAAGAGAGGAATATTTCTCAATTCATAGGGTAGGTGCAGGATTGGTTAGACTAATCCTGGTTTCATCTAGTACTAGTAACTTTTCATGGAAAACTCATTGGAATAAAATTGTATGGTTAGGTTTCAAATTATGAGCCAAACGATATTAAAACCTCTACGTGGGCAGACAGTCTGTTTGATAGACAGGAGAGCGAGAGAAGAAATGTGACAACAGCGCGGACTTATTGCTACCACACCCGCGGGGCCAAGTTAGTTTATAACTACTGTACGTACTATAGTTAGAGACACTTTAAATTTTTGAAGGTACTGAAGATAAATTTATTTGTAATATGTATTGGCAAACTGTTTATTGCCTCAAGGAAGCAGAAATTATATTGGTATATTGGACACCTTCAAAATGACCTAAGAGTGAAGCAACTATTAAGAACAAATCTTTGAATTGATCTTAGAGGAATGTCATCAGAAAGTCATAGAAAGGTAAAATATACATACATTATAAATGCCTTACAAACAAAACAAAATTAAGTTATTGATTTTATCTTCTTACTGTACTTTATAAAATTTGTTAGGCAACCCATTTTGAAAAATATTAAAATAATATTTTTCTTGTTTTAGAAATTGTGTTTGTTGTATTTGAAGTGTATAACATTAATGTGTTTGCTAGTGTAGTGTACTGTTTTGATTGTGACAATATTGGTGCATTATATAAGTAGTGTAGAGATGTTGTCATATCACACACTAGTTAGAACTTTGCACTAATCCCTCCATTCAGTGCTTTAGACCCCAGAGTATTTTATCTAATTCATAATCCCCTCAAAGACTGTACATGTTGCACAATAATACAGTATTTTGACTATTAATGCATTATGAAAATACCAACTTTATATTTGATGAAACAACAATACATGAATATTTTTGAATAGTTAAATGAGTGAATACTTCTTATCACTGTAAGGAGTAATTTAATTCCTATAGCTTTAGTAGGACTCTCTTCACTCATCATAGTATAACAGGAACTCAGTTGTAGTAAACAATATTGTTCTGTACTACTGTATTGTAGTGAATAACTTCAAAATAAGATTATTTTATGATTTACATGAAAAGTGAATGTCTATTACAACACTATGCTCTCTATTATTGTGACATTATAAATTGTTACTGTTGGTGATGTCAATTAATGTTGTAAGTTGTTAATTGTTTCCTTGATGTATGTATGTGTTGATTAGAATGTTTGATAAGTATTGGTTACTAAGGAGAATCTTTTTGTTGTATTGTGAGTGTGTTTGTTATGAGGTCTGTCTCTGCACTATGTAGTAATAATATGCTGCACAGCAACGAAACTCATTTTTAGTGACATGTCAAACAGATGAAGGCAGGAAACTGTATAGGCTGTGTTGGCAGCTGGTTATAGAGCAAACTGTATAGGCTGTGTTGGCAGCTGGTCATACAGGAAACTGATACTGTAATGTAGACTTTCTCTCTAGCTCAAAAAGTCAAGTTTTTTTTAGCACAAATTCCAAAGGAATATCTGAAATTTTATTTTCATAAGTTTTCACATGTTGAAGTTGACAAGGAAACTATTATAGTGTGTATAATTTTCATGAAATCATTATTTTAAGTTATTACAATTAATTTTATTACAATGCAGTTCAGTTCACTTCACTTCAATACTGTATATCATAAAAGATGAAGGATGTTTTATATTTTTTTTTTTTTTTTTTTTTACAAAGTGTATATTATAATTTTATTGAGTTTATCCTTTAGCCTCAATCCATGATACATTCCATACTTACATAATTGGTGTTTGGTTGTGGAGTATAAATTGGAAGAATAAACTATTTACGTTTTATAGGGAAAAGTTGTTTGTATTATCATTGTAACTATAGTTGAGGGAGGCCTTAAGGGTGTGTGGGAGTAGGGCAGGGGTCTTCATTGTGTGGCTCGCGAGCCAGTGGCGGCTCCCAAGAGAGAGAGAAAAAAAATCAGTGATCAGAGAAAAAGTCCAAAGTATTAGATATAAATTGCATCACTATCTTAGTAAATCCTTGGTGCTTGAGACCATAGAGTCTATGTTGAGACAGCCATAAATATTTGGTTATTTTCAGCTGATAATTCAAGAAACACATATCCACCAAAAATAAAATTAGACTGAAGACATTCCCGGGACTACATCAGTTAGAATAGTGTATCATTTGTCAACAACAAAATTTTTAAAAATTGTACCCCCACCGGGTATTTGAACCTGGGATCTTTCGGTTAAGGCCAAATTAAGGCTCAGCGCCTTAACCACTGGACCACTTGTCCACAGCCAGAAAGGGTACCTAACTCAATAAAGGAGTACAGTACCATGTGTACTTATGGTGTTATAACTCGAGATATAATTATTCACAGACTTCACCAATCAAAATGGCGTATTACTTTTTACTCTTGGTCAAACGATGCGGCCGTGCATAGTGGCTAAAGACACACACACACAGACAGTGTTTTATATATATACTGTAGATAGATATTCAAGAACAATGATGGTGCATCGAGAACATTCAAGAACATTGATGGTGCATACGATGGTGTGGTACCGGTACGATGGCTCCATAGACAAACAGAAGACCCATTGTACCGATACCATGCCATTAATTAACATACGACCCTACATGTTACAATTAAGGTCTTTTTGGCCTAAGGTAATTTTTTTTTATCTTCATATCAGTCACGGGAAAGAAGGTTTATTAGAGATGCTTATAATACGTATTTCAGTAATACAGTATACTGTATAGTAAATTGCTGATAATTAATAGATACATATAATTATAGTAGAGTACATTCAGTTTTACCAATATATAGTAAATTACTGATAATAATAGATACATTTATAATTATATAGTAGGGTACATTCAGTTTTACCAATATATTATGAATGAGGGTGTAACAACAGCTAATGTTATAATTATATAGGGCGTTTTGTTACAATTGCCAGCACTTGTAACAGGTAGGTCTACAGTCAGCGTTGTCATTCCTCTTCCCATGTATCAGTTATAACTGCTGGTAACTGTACATAGAAACACCCTATTCCCACATGCATCCCCCTAACTCCCCCCTCCCAAGTCTGTCCCCCTACTCCCGCACCCCCTAACCCAACTCCCAAGCCTGTCCCCTACTCCCACACCCCCTTAATTAAACCAATCATGTTCCATCTTACAACAACATTGGCTTTGGATTTTCAGTTATTCATTCATAAAATTTAATATACGAGGGATTATACTACAAAGAACTGCCATATGTTGCCAACTTGCCTTATACATTTTTTTCGCACTTTTTACCTTCAAAGTGCGCGCGCCGCCAGAGGACATTATCTTATGGCAGTGAGGAAGGAAATAAATAAATAAATGTATAATTGAAAGGAGATTAATAAGAATAGAATACATTTAATTATTTAATTTACCTCAAAAGGAAGTTAATCATAATAATATATAACACATAACATATAATAATAAGTATGGGGACCCCTGGCAGTGAAGAAGGAAATAAATAAATAAATATATAATTGAAAGGAAATTAATTAGAATAAACTACATCTATTAATTTAATTTACCTTAAAAGGAAATTGATTTTAATAATATATAACTAATAATTAAATTTAACTTAATAATAGGTATGGGCCCCCTGGCAGTGACAACACGACAACAACAACAACAACAATAACAAAACACTGGCAGGTGTACAAGACGTGGTGGTGGTACAGGTGTGTCTTTAATTAATGCTCTAACCACACATATTACACACATACAGGGGTGAAAGTAAGATCTACACACACATACACACAGGCAGGGGTGAAAATAAGATACATATACGTACATACAGGGGTGAAAAATAGATATACACACACATACACACATACATAGGGGTGAAAATACACACACACACACACACACATACATATTGGGGTGAAAAAAAAGAT
The DNA here is from genome assembly GCA_034508575.1 of Petrolisthes manimaculis. NCBI lineage: Eukaryota > Metazoa > Arthropoda > Malacostraca > Decapoda > Porcellanidae > Petrolisthes > Petrolisthes manimaculis. The sequence continues at coordinate 75,970 of JAWZYT010002865.1, read as the reverse complement.
ATACACAGTGCCACATACACACACACACACACAGACACACAGATAGGGGTGAAAAAAGCATCTATAGTGTACATGTGTGAGTAAAAAGACGTTAAGTGCCACGTTAGCATATCCTAAGTTAAGTTAGTGGGATTAATTGAGGGATTATTTACTCTTAGTGGTGGGATTAATTGAGGGATTATTTACTCTTAGTGGTGGGATTAATTGAGGGATTATTTACTCTTAGTGGTGGGATTAATTGAGGGATTATTTACTCTTAGTGGTGGGATTAATTGAGGGATTATTTACTCTTAGTGGTGGGATTAATTGAGGGATTATTTACTCTTAGTGGTGGGATTAATTGAGGGATTATTTACTCTTAGTGGGATTTAAGGGATTATTTAACTCGTAGTGGGAGATTAAAGGGATTATTATTATTTATTGAACTTGTCATTTATACATTCGTTATTATACATTTCAGAATACTTGAGTTAATTCATTATAATTCATACCAGTTAATGTGTTATTATTTTACACAGTGTATTTTGGGTAATATATACAGGCACTTGACCATAATGTCTTTTTAAATGAAGGTTTTCATAATATAATGTTTTAGTTTAGAGATAGAAAGAGTGTATATAAGGAGAGAGAGAGAAATAAAACACACACACACACACACACACACACAACGAAAATTAACGAAATATAACGTAATCTAGTGAACAAAATATTGCCACACCTTAAAACACACATACAGTTAAAATTAGTTGCCGCACAAGAAGCACACACAGTATTACCGCTGTAGTAGGAATGTCAAGGCCAAGAAAACCCACAATGGTTGACAAATGATTTATTACCAAACAGTTTTGGCGGTGAATTGTCAAAGGACCATTCATGTCGTCCTTGTGTGGCCAATACAAAGCGTGTGTGTGTGTGTGTGTCCCGGGCCTTATATTGTGTTTGGTATTTATCTAGACTATTGCTGTTTTGTAGCAGTGTTGCCAGATCTGGCTTGGTCTCAGTATTTTGCCCCGGTCATTTCCTCGTACTTTTTCGCAATATAATATAATAATGATTTTTAATGTGAAATATAATTCTTGTATTTACAACAGAGGAATGTCAGTCATTTCAGATGAAGGAAGAAAGGCCCACAAGGTCAAGATGAACCTGGGAGCATCAGTACGAGTTAACAGGTGTGGTTTGTGTGCAATTGTGTGTGTACTGATAATAGTAATGATGCTGTATCAGTTTGGAGGTGACAATGAAGTGAAGACTGACCTTCCCCCTCAAATGATCAGTCTCAAGAGTTTACTGTCTGCCGCCATTGATGCTGCTGAACGGGGAGGAAAAAATGTAAGTAATATGAAGAGACATACTGTACTGTATAGCCTATATATCTGATGAATGTTTGTACAAGGTTAAAATATGTTCTGCCACCTTGTATGTCTGATAAGTAATATGAAGAGACATACTGTATATATATCTGAAAAATGTTTGTACAAGGTTAAAATATGTTCTGCCACCTTGTATGTCTGATGGTTGACTTATAAACTCATATCTATCTGTTTAGAATAAGTTGCACCTCTAAACACAATGTTTTATCCTACCTTATGTTCAATGTTTCAGGTGTGTCCATTTTATATGTCCACAGATGTACAAAATCCAACTTTTCCAACAGGTTTATGATGTCCGTGTGAAAGCAGAACTAAATGAGAAAAGTAAAGGGAAGACACTTGAGAATGCCAATGATCCAGTAACTAACGGTGATATAATGTCTCACCGCACTATGTTCCAGTCACTACAAAGAGCTTTCCCTTCAGTTAAGGTAAGATAAAAAATAGCCTTGATTATTTCTATCACTCATGAGAATTTTAGTTACCATGTATGTACATTATCTAACGTTAGAGAATTATTTGCCACATTCCAGTAACCCAGTTATTGCTTCACTATGTATGAAATATCTCCTATTACCAAACTATTTATAATATAGTTATTAACATGTAGTGGGAGTATTGTAAATATTTATGTGGCCTATTTCAGTGGATATTCTGTCTCTTAATCTCACACAGCAAAATATAGTACAGTATATTAACTTAATTTATAGCTATACAGTACTATAGTATTGCTATTCCAGTAATATATATTCACCCCTTACTCTGTGACAGATAATCTCTGAAGAGAAAGATACAATAACGAGTGACACTGTTGATTCCGCTGACATTACAAGGCAAGATATTGGAGAGATGTTAGCAGATAATGCCTTTGTACCAGCACCTGACATTCGAGTATGGATAGATCCCTTGGATGCCACTCAAGAATACACAGGTTAGATTACCACACATTGGGTAACTTTTAGGAGAAATTATTGGTTTGCTATATTCTAACACAACTTCTTATTCAGGATTGCCACATAACAGTTCATAATCTCACAACATGTAAGTACCCAAGTTTATGATGTCAGAATTGATTTAATCAAATATTAATAAATTATTTTTTGCAGAGAACTTACGTCAGTATGTGACAACTATGGTGTGTGTAGCAGTGAAGGGTTATGCCACTATAGGAGTTATCCACAAACCATTTGAACATTACACAGCTTGGGGATGGGCTGGTAAAACTACTTCACCTGACTTACAGGCTGCAGTAGCAAAGGTAATATTATATTAGATCTCAGGTAGTACAGTATTATCAGTACTGTACTGTACTAAGGAGCAGTAATTTTACTGAATTCATAACTGAAAAAGATATATACTGTGAGTATTACATGAAATATAGTATTTTTGTATTACCTGTTATTATATTTTAGTCTAATATTTGTTTAGTGTTGCTGTTGACTTGGTAAATATTCCATTTTTATTATCCTTATTTGATTGATGTTTCATATAGAAGTGACACCCAATAGTGTTTGAGTAATATGAGTTTTGATTCTCAGAGCCGAGGAGTGTACAAATTTAAATCCTGGCCACAGTGGTAATATTGCTATACAGTAGAGTTGTTCCAACCTAGCACAGGAGACGATTCATTACTGGTTGAAAATTAAACTTGTATGTTATTAATTCTTGTACATAATTTGTACAGGGAAGTAGCAGCAGTACCGGTGACTTAACTCGAGTCATTGTGTCCCGGTCTCATCATGGTGAAGTATCAGACTTGGCCATGTCTGCATTTGGGGAAAAGACAAACATAACTTATGCAGGAGGGGCCGGTAAGTGTCTCTTTATGGGGTTTTACAGTATTTCTTTGTTTAATTACCATTTTTTGTTTTGGTGTGGTGTTGGAAGATAAACTGACATTATTATGGTGGGCTGGTATATAACCCCCAGCTGAAACTGTGGCCTTTATCCTTTCTCATTGTCCTAACTCCTTAATTAACTTTGCTCATTTCTCATTGTCTAACAGGGTACAAGACTTTAGAGGTAATCAAAGGACAGGCAGACTTGTACCTGCACATAACCCGCATCAAGAAATGGGATCTATGTGCTGGTAATGCCATTTTAAATGCACTGGATGGCAAAATGACAACACTGGATGGGAAAGTTATAGACTATGGAAGTGAAGCTGAATATATAAATAATGGAGGACTTGTAGCAACCTTACACAACCATGCTAAATACATCAAACAAGTGCAAGAGGCCAAAAAGACAAAGACAGAATAGTGAGAGCAGTACCAATATCCATCCAAGGCTAAACTATACATTACAGTGATGTTGTTATGTACAGTATATAATTATGTGTTACTGTATATTAGTTTCATTGTTTTCATTGTTAATCTAAACCCTCCCACAGTTGTTAATTGTATAAACAGTTTCAGACAGATGTAAATAAGACATTTAAGGGACCTGTGATATAATCAGAAAATTGGAGGTAAACGACTCCTTCAAATATTGCCACGAAACACCACCTACTGTATATGGAAGGGAGCTTGTTTTGTGGCATGGTCAGGAGGAATCAGAAGCCTCCAAACTTCATGCACAATCACAGGGTCCTTAATTAAGTCACTTGAGTACTCACCACATCTGGTATTATTGTATTGACATATATATATGAATCCTTTTGAAAGAGTTCAAAATAAGTAAGTAATGTAGATACAGTAATGGATCACTACTGTTACAGTCATATGGAGAAGAGTATCTTATTGCTGTGTGTAGAAAGATATTAACATACACATCAAAGCAGCACTGCTAAGAAATTGATGTTGCTTATATTCGTTTTAAGATTTTACCATTTTAATGTCGTACCGTACATCACATGTACTGTATTCTGCTTACATGATATTTTTTAGCTAATGTAAATAACTGGTTAAATGAGTGCATATACTGTGAAGATTGTTCCTTGTATCCAGTCATACTCATTGAAGTCAGGAACACTGGGGAGATCCATGATAAAATAACTACTATTGCCAAGTATAATATGAGAACAGAATCTTAGTGTTATTATTATGAACTCACACACCATGTTTTGTTCAGAGCTTTACAATTGGATACATAAGTTTGTACTCATCCCATATATATTTACATTTAATCCACATAAACATGAGCTAATGTACAGAACTTGTCAAAAGTTTTGGATGGGTACCTGATGGAATAATCTTGTGAAGAAAAGATATCAATGAAAATACTTGTAAATCAATCTACAGTACTTACCTCAGATACATTTTCTAGCTGCCATTACTGTATATCTCTTCACTTCCATCAGTTGATATATTAAGGACCCACGTGATGTAGTCAGAAAATTGGAGGTTAGTGAGTCCTTCAAATATTGCCATGAAACACTACCTATATGGAAGGAGTTTGTTTCATGGCATGGTCAGGAGGAATCAGAAGCCTCCAAGTCTCATACACAATCACAGGGTTCTTAAGTAAAGGGCCAGACTGTGGAGAGTGCTGGCTGGCATATGAAAGTTGTTACAAGATCCACAATACTGTACAAATAATACAAAACATTACTACTGAGGTACAATGTGACAGTAAAGAATTGGGCATTTGTGGGAAATGAGGTGTGGTGCTTCCATATCATATCATATCAGGTATCAATATTGGGGATGGACATTAATACTCTAATTATTTTTTGGACTGATAAAACCTTGGTATACTGTACCAATGCTGAACATACACAGTATACAGTACAGTACTGTAGTTACACTGTAAGAACCTAAATTTTAACTATAAATTATACATTATATTATATTTAACAGAAGCTTTGTGAGATATGACTTTTTTGTTTTTAATATTCACTAATATTTATTAATAACCCATAGTATTGTCATTACCATACATTACCGCATGTGCAATAGTACTTTTTTTATGGGTAATGGTAGAGTGTACTAAAATGTGTGAAGGGAAGACTTTTGTAATACTATACAGTATTCCATGTTAATTGTGTAGAAATTGAGAATACAGTACAGCTTCAATCCTGTTGCTTAAACTTACAAGACAGTATTACCATAATGTTATTATATTTATAATGTTAGTGTGACATGTGTCCCAAGTGTTGTGCAAATGTTTGTATTCAGCATAATAATATGGTGTACTGTACCATAAACTCTTAGACTCTCATTTGGATTTTGAGCTTCTTACCAGCTTCCACATACAGAAATTACAGAAACTATATATTTTTGAAGAGTTAAAAAAAATGGTGACTGCCACTAGCATGTCATGTAAACATTGGATTATAAAGTATTCAGGTATGTAAAGTTGTTTTTACAGTGTGGTAGGATCTTCCCTTTCTTATGTTATTGGGTTTAGATCTTACAGTGTACAAATGAAGTCAGGAACAGTGTATCTGATCAGTTATATGAAGATCAAGGTTATATTGATATAAATTATCCTGAATACTAGAACATTATAATTCCAATACTCGGACTCCTTATAGGTACTGTAGGTTACCTTGTACAGATACATATTTTGTTTATTGTACCAGCACAGCCAGCAAAACTATCCTAGGCTTATATTTATTGTAACATTAAGTTTATTCTTTAGCATGGAGTTAATTCAGTTTGAAAATGGCTTGCAAAAATAAGGTTTCATATTTGAAGACTGAAGAAACCTGTAATTACATATATAGATGTACAGTCAGCAACATAAGTTTGCTTCATATCCACCTGCCAAAGTATGAGCCTATAATAATGATGTTGTAACACTAGTGAAATGCAGAGACAATAGACATACTTCTCACATACAGTATATAATAAAATATATACTGTACTATGTTATTAGAATAGAAGTTGGTTCAGAATGTAACTTTATCTGGTCATATTAGCATTATTAAAAACATGGAATGGACGCGAATTTATACTGCCGGCTGTACAGTAAAGTAATGTATGTACACTCACAATACAACATATGTATCCAGGCTTGTTTCGAATAGCCGGATCGAGTATTAAGCAAACTCAAGCAAATCTGAAACAGGATAAGCCTTATAATTGGTTCACTAGTATTGTATGTCAAATGATTCAAAACTTCAACACAACCTGGTTACAAATTTTGGATGGCGAGTATACACTGTAGGATGATCTTATTTTTGTAGTGGATGCACAGGTTACCATTTGTGTTGTGATTGATTTTATGAAACTATAACTTATTTTGTTATTAATATGTGTATATATTGTACTGTATTTGTTATATATTTATCAAATAGAGGAAGACTTATTAAAGTGTATGACACTTGTTGACAAATCCCCTTAATACAGTTTTATATGATGTTGAGATGTTATTTTGTTGTTTTCTTGTGTCAACCCAGTTTTTATTTTATTGTTTATGGAATGGCTCCTTCAGCAAAGTGTAAATTAAGAGACTTTGTTTGTTGTTGTGGATGTGTTTACTTGTTGATGGGAGCCTATTGTAGATGTTCTGTGTCTTGAAAAGGGAAGTGAATGTGAGTATGACCATTTCCCTGGGGGTTGTCTGTCCCTCTCTTTGACTTCTCTGATAATTATTTTCTCATCCCTGTGCCTCTAGAGTCCTTTATCCCTTGAGTAGTTGGGTTATCAGCACAACTTATCACTGAGCATTAGGTACTGCCGAATAAAATGTATTACAGGTATGCTACTGAGTGAGTCCATTGTATTGTAAAACTTCAGGGGATACTGTAGTACACTTTTAATATACTGGACTAACTTAATTACAGGGTACTCCAAAGTATGTCAGGAAACAGGACCAGATTAAGAGAAATAATGATGTCCTGTTGTTTGGAATATGTAGTTTAATTAGAGGAATCAGTTACTCCAGATTTACCAACACTGTACTACCCCCTTAAATGAGTTGAGGAATTAGATAAAAATACTTGATGTGTGTGTCATGAGTGCATTTATTGGCAAAGTTTGGTGATCTTTATCATTCTTTACACTGATCATTAACTTAAACACTTCAAAGTAGATTGAGGCTAAAGAGTGAAAGAAATTAAATACTGATTGAAGACATCATTACAAAAATTAAGTTTGCCTGAGTAGAGAGTTGACTTACCATCTCACCATATCATAGAATTGTTTACAGCCTAGTTATCATTAGCAAGCTAAGCCTGTATTAAAATGAATTAAATTTAAATAGCATTGAAAAAACATAACTTTTTTATTTGATTTTTCTAATGCTGTAAACTCTGACAGTTTTCATGACTGTGTAAGCAGCATTGGTTGGAAAATGCATTCTGTTCAGCTAAGCCATGAAGGGTATAGAAGAATGCTATCCCTCTCCAATAGGCTTGTGTTGCAGTGATGCATCTAGACTCAAACCCAGACCACTGGGATATGAGGTAAGAATGTTACCACTACTCCAACCTGATTTTTAGCTGGGATGGAACATGAGACTTGTATACATACCAGATATTACTTGTCTCATTGCTCTTGTCCTGTACTTTTAATCTTTTAAAGTGCAAGCATGGGTACACAGTACTTTGTCACTTTGTGCTGTATTTTGCGTGCTCCAACAATAAACTTCATTTCCCTGCAGCCTCATGCAAATAAAATCCATGTTGAGTACACAAGCCAGATGAATAACAAGATTGGGAGGCAGGAAGTCATTTCCTGCCTTCCAGTGGCTGTGGGAGGCTCAAAATATGAGTGCAGAAGGCAGTGGAGTTGCTTGAGACAATGATATTACAGTACTTCTATTTTCTTCTACACTTCATCAAAACCCTCTTCTTCACCTTCAAGAGTGCTATCAATGGCCACCTCTTCATAGTCCTTTTCTAGTGCAGCCAGATCCTCTCGTGCTTCTGAGAATTCTCCCTCTTCCATACCTTCTCCGACATACCAATGGACAAAGGCTCTCTTGGCATACATCAGATCAAATTTGTGGTCCAGTCTTGCCCAGGCCTCAGCAATGGCAGTAGTGTTAGAAAGCATACAAACAGCTCGTGCCACCTTAGCCAGATCAGCTCCAGGTACCACAGTGGGAGGTTGGTAGTTGATTCCCACCTGTCATAAACACAAATATATTTTTATGTAATGAATTAGTTACACTGTAGGTACCATAGTGTCTGCCAGATAGATAATAAATAAATAACATATACATTTCCTATAATAAATATTTACTTCAAAACATAGAGTAACACCAAATGACTTCTCAGCTCACCTTAAATCCTGTGGGACACCAGTCAACAAACTGAATGGTGCGCTTTGTTTTGATCGAAGCAATGGCTGCGTTGACATCTTTGGGCACCACATCACCTCTGTATAGAAGGCAACAGGCCATATACTTACCATGCCTTGGATCACACTTCACCATCTGCAGGAGAGGTAAGATTTATAGTACTTAATGTAGCTTATATTCATTGTAATGACTATTGCTCTAAAATATATGTTTGATCTCATTGGTTAATCATAACACTAATGCATGCTAATACCATTCATTAGACAACAGTATCTCAGAATGTATATATTGCATAGATTGCCTACTTGTTTGATAAAAACAGACTTTAATATTCATAAATTTGAAAAGTTAACTACTGTACCGGTAATACAGCTGACCTCTATTGCATAAAGTAACATAATCCTTATTCACCTGGTTGGCAGGTTCAAAACAGGAGTTAGTGATTTCAGCAACTGAGATCTGTTCATGGTAAGCTTTCTCAGCCGATATAACCGGTGCATAAGTGACAAGAGGGAAGTGGATACGAGGATAGGGCACCAAGTTGGTCTGGAACTCTGTCAGGTCCACATTTAGAGCACCATCAAACCTGAAAATGAAGATACTCTATCATGATCCGGCACATTTCAAAACATTGCAATATTTACAACTCATTCTGATGTGCTACACTCCCTCGTCTGTCTCACAATTATCGGGGTTTGATTCCCAGGTGGAGAAACATAGAGAGAATTTCACACTCCCAGTAGTTAACATTTCGTCCCCAAGTAAAAATATTCTGGTGGTGCTAGAACCATAATACTGTAAATTGTTAGACAATTTACTTTGACTAATTAATTACCTGAGAGAGGCAGTGATGGAGGAGACAATCTGTCCAATAAGTCTGTTAAGGTTGGTATATGTTGGCCTCTCAATACTCATGTTCCTCCTACAGATGTCATAAATAGCCTCATTATCCACCATAAAGGCACATTCTGAGTGTTCCAGAGTGGTGTGAGTGGTGAGGATTGCATTGTAAGGCTCCACCACAGCAGTTGCAACCTGGAGGAAAATATATAAATAAATGAATAAAGAGGGAACTTGAAATATATTGTTTAATTATGGTTGTGTCTTGTCTGATAGTAAAGTTAAAGGGAGATTCTCTTGTTGGTAAATTGGAAGGTTACTGATTCCTCCAAACTATGTCAGGAAACAGATGCCCTCAATGACACTTATAAGGGATCTGTTTTGTGGCATAGTTTGGAGGAATCAGAGGCCTTCCAATTCACCAACAAGAGAATCTCCCTTTAGATTTACCTAAGTACTGTATGTAAGTTCTCAGTAAATGAAGTTAACTCATGAAAAGAGTAATAGTTTAATTGGAATATAATGTACACTTGCAAACCAAAATTTGTATCCAGGTCTTGTTGAAGTTTCATATCTTCTGACATGTTATTATAGTGAACCAATTACAATACAATGCTTATCTTGTTTCACATTTGCTTGAGCTGTCTTAATACTCGATGAGGCTATTCAAAGCAATCCTGGATATATACAATATTTTGGATTGTGAGTGTAGGCTACTTCCCTACAAACTCAATAGTGATAGACCAACCTGAGGTGCAGGGTAAATGGCAAACTCCAGTTTACTCTTCTTCCCATAGTCAACTGAAAGTCTCTCCATCAACAGGGAAGTGAAACCAGAGCCAGTCCCACCACCGAACGAATGGAACACCAAGAAGCCCTGAAACATGTGAGTGTTACTACATAGTTAATTTTAGAGAATATTTAAGCTTCCTGATGCTTAAAGGATCCTGTGATGTAGTCAGAAAATTGGAGGTAAATGAGTCCTTCCAATATTGCCATGGAACACACACACCTATATGGTAGGAGCTTGTTTTGTGGAATGGTTAGGAGGAATCAGAAGCCTTCAATTTTGACACACCATCACAGGGTCCTTAATACCTACTGTAGCTATAATATTTATGTAGGGTGGTCTGAAAGTCTTGTCACTCCTACAAATGGCTCATAAAATTGTAAGTACAGTATATGGTAAGTGGTAGTGGGTGATAACTTTCAGACTACCCTGTACTGTATAAAAAAATAATCTACCATTGTTATGCCTTCTTTAGTTGGATCTCCCTGTATACTGTACTGTATATCTTAATTAAGGGGGTAATTCACTTTTGTTTTATTGGAGTGCCTTGATTCCTCCAAAGTATGCCAGGAAACAGGACCATGTGAACAAAAATAATGGTGTTCTGTTGCTTGGAATAGTGTGGAGGAATCATTTGCTCCAGATATATCAACACTGTACTTCCCTCTTAAATAATTGCATGTGGCCTCCCCAGTATCCCTGCTTGTCGTAACGGCAACTAAAAGCGGCTTTCATTTCTCCAACTGTCCCTTTTTATCTTCTGTTTCCACTTATACTTACTATCCCACCTTTCTATATCACCTTCTTCCTGGGGCACTATATGACCACTCTGTTGCGGCGACTAATATCAATCAATGTTTTAACAAAGCTTGAAAATATTGCGTTGTGAACTTACCTGGAGGCCAGTGCATTGATCAGCCAGCCTTCTTGTCCTGTCCAACACAATATCAACAATTTCCTTCCCGATGGTGTAGTGGCCACGAGCGTAGTTGTTGGCAGCATCTTCTTTTCCGGTAATCAGCTGCTCCGGGTGGAAAAGCTGACGGTATGCCCCAGTTCTCACCTCATCTGGTATGGGAAGTAAGCAAAGAGGTCACAGAGGGGTTCATTATTTTATGGGCAAAGAAACACTAATTATAATTATGCCTCATTTAGTATGGGAAGGAAGCAAGGAGGTCCCAGAGAGATATATTGATTATTTTTGAGGTGAAGGAACATACACCTACTGTATAGTGATAATTATGCCCTCCATAATACCATGAAGAGAATCGATCTTGAGTCCATGGTGAGGCAACAGGACCTCTGCCTCCGACCAGTAATAATTATCATCACTTACCAATGACTGAAGGCTCGAGGTCGACAAAGATGGCCCTGGGCACGTGTTTCCCCGTCCCAGTCTCGGAGAAGAAAGTGTTGAAGGAGTCATCACCCTCTCCTATGGTCTTGTCTGAGGGCATGGTACCATCGGGGGCAATGCCATGCTCTAGACAATACAGTTCCCAACAGGCATTGCCCATCTGTACCCCAGCCTGACCCACATGGATGCTGATACATTCGCGCTAAGGAACAAAAATATTTATTAATCATTTTGTACATATTTATAATTAATTTGTTATTTTTTGTCCCCTTCACCCATGATCATACAAATTCACATAAGGAAGGTAAGACTTAAAGTTTGAGGTAATTAGCTGAGTAAAACAAGTATTAACATATTATTTGGCACGCTGCTAACTGGCTCACATAATCATTAGGTCACCAAGAACATTTACTACCGTAAAATAGGTTGTATGTAATATTTTTTTGTATGTATGTACAGTATGTATGTATACCCAGGGACTAAAGTATTATTATTATTATATTTTTTTTTTAGGACTGAGACCCTTAGTTTTAAAAAAATTGAGGGCCCTTACTGGAGCTCTATGAACCCTCCAAATAGTCCAGGCCACAGAATGCTTCAGTGTTTCTAATTGGGAATCTGTTGCCTGGAGTAGTTTGGAGAATACATAGAGCTCCAGTAAGGGCCCTCAATTTTTTTTAAACTACGGGTGTGAAGCCTTACCAATCAATAACCCAACCTTACTGTGACCTATGAAGTATGAAGGAAGTTATGTGTGAAACTGAATACACGATTACATATGTTGTGACTGTGTGTGGAAAAGGTGACATTAGGGTGTGGAAAAGGTGACATTATGGTGTGGAAAGGGTGACATAAGGGAGGGTGTGGGAAGGGTGCCAGGGTGATATAGGTAAGGAGTGTGTGTGTGTGTGTGTGTGTTGTGACTGCTTGGGTGTGGCTGGTGACATGGTGATGGGACAGTCGGGGACAAAAATCGTATCCTCTCACTTATACTTAGCGTTTCGTGAACCAACACACACACACACACACACACACACACACACATACACACACACACACACACACACACACACACACATACACATACACATACACATACACACATATAAATACATACTACTACACATACACTTAAATGCAGAATTCTATACACACACACACACACACACACACATTCACCACCAACACAGAATTACAATATCCAGGGGGAATAATTAATAAACTACTCTGTGTTTTCAATTTTTTTTTTACGAGCGTGTGTGTGGCTTATACAGTAATTCCATAGTTTGATGTGGCAACACGTACGACTTTTGACGCCGATTGTAGGGGAGGGATAGGTACAGTTGGACACATGAATGGGTGGTACAGCCCAGAAGGTGAAAGATAATTGTCCCATTTGAGTAACCAGTGTCTATTATCAGGTACTTGCTATTTATTACCATCCTCAATACTGACTTCTGTCCCTCCTAATTACTAACCTAACAAAACCCACATAACCTAACCTAACCTAACCAGTGTCTATTATCAGGTACTTGCTTTTTATTACCATCCTCAATACTGACTTCTGCCCCTGGTGTCTCCTATTTGGCACTAAGGAACTAACTTGATATTGGCAGAAATGGACCATCTTTCACTTGGGCTGTATCACCCATTCATGTGTTAAACTGTATAATACTATACTCACAATCCAAAATATGTATCCAGGTTTGCTTCGAATAGCCTGATCGAGTATGAAACCAGCTCAGAGGCAAATATATAAACAGGATAAGTGTTATTATTGGTTCACTAGCTATTATGTCAAATGATTCGAAACTTCAACAAGACCAACTGGATACAAAATTCTGGATTGCGAGTGTACATAAGTTGACCCTAACTACATAAATGTGATACCATCGTAAATTTTGACCCATCCTTATAAAGCAAGGACGTGACGAGGACCAAAAACAATAGTGAAATGTGGGTTAGAATGTCCGTAGAGTTGAGAGAAAAAAGTGACCCGTACACACACCTATATGGAAGGAGCTTGTTTGTTTCATGGCATAGTCAGGAGGAATCAGAAGCCTCCAAATTTCATACACGATCACAGGGTCTTTAATAAAATAATAGAGAAGTATCCAGCCACTCAGGTAACTAGGAAACCAATCAGTCACTCAGGTAACTAGGAAACCAATCAGCCAGTCAGGTAAACCAGTCAGCCAGCCAGTCAGCCAGTCTACTGCATCAGACACTGCGACGCCATACACTATTGACTGGCTCTCTCCTTCTGTCTACTCCCTCCCTCTCACTCTCTCTCTCCACACCTTCCCTCTCCTTCCCTACTTCCCTCCACACCTCTCCCTACTCCCCTACTTCCCTCCACACCTCTCCATACTTCCCTACTTTTTTTCACACCTCTCCCTACTTCCCTACTTCATTCCACACCTTCCCTCTCCTTCCACACCTTCCCTACTTCCCACCACACCTTCCCTCTCCTTCCCTACATCCCTCCACACCTTCCCTCTCCTTCCCTACTTCCCTCCACACCTTCCCTCTCCTTCCCTACATCCCTCCACACCTTCCCTCTCCTTCCCTACTTCCCTCCACACCTCCCCTCCATTCTCTCCACCACCACAACAGCATAATTTTGTGGGTAGGGCAAAGTCAGACCAAGAACAAACTACTGTATACCTTTTCCAATACAGGACAGCCTATAGATGCATGTGTGAAAGGTGTTGGTTGGATATGCAGTTACTTTGAGTCTCTTGTATTTGCAACTCCTCTCACTCGTGCATTCCCACTCGTTTGTGCAGCCACTCCCACTCATACAGCCCCCCACTCAATTCCTAGTTCCTACTCATGCATCCTCTCCTCTTCCACTCATACAACACCTCCCACTCACTCAAAACCCCACTCATGCAACCCCTCCCACTCATACAACCCCTCCCACTCACTCAACACCCCACTCATGAAACCCCTCCCACTCGTGCAGCCACTCCCACTCATGCAACTACACGCTCCATAATCCTTTCCTTCCCCAAGGAACACGAAACACACCACTGATCAATACGTGTAAGAAAACCGTGACAAACTGACGAAGGAATCTCAAAATATTTCCATGCAGATATACAGAACTTAGGGCTATAATTTTAACCTTTGTTCAGCCTTTATCAATCCAAAACAAGTCTATGTAACCTTTGTTCAGCCTTTATCAATCCAAAACAAGTCTATGTAACCTTTGTTCAGCCTTTATCAATCCAAAACAAGTTTACATAACTTTTGTTCAGCCTTTATCAATCCCAAACAAGTTTACATAACCTTTGTTCAGCCTTTATCAATCCAAAACAAGGCTACTATCAATCCAAAATAAGTCTTCCCTCCATCTCTCCACATCTTTCCCTACATTCCTGTTCTGCCTTTATCAATCCAAAAGGGTAGGACATGAGGGAAGGACAACAGAATGTTTGATTAATATGAGAATAATATACGACCTCCCTTGGCCTAGAAGACACTGTAGAAAGAAGGTGATAGGAAGGGAAGGAGAGAAAACGAGGCCAGGATGTTTGATTAATATATTTGAGGATAATAGAAGAAACTGTAGGTAAGGAAATGAGGAAAGGGAAGGAAGCTAGGATGAATGTTTGATATGAGGATAATATTATACAACCTCCCTTGGCCTAGAAGACACTGTTGAAAGAAGGTGAAATGAAGGGAAGGAGATGGGAGCTATATAGGGTCGAGATCTTGTAGGCAGGGAAGGAGAGAGGGGAGCTAGGCTAGGATCGAGGTCACATGCAGGATAAGAAAACAAACGCTAACTGATCGATGAAGGGGCAAGACTGTATATACGTATTTCCTCCCCACTAGCTACTGAATAATGAGTCTCTGGGTTTGTGTTGTGGGAAAGGGTTGGGTTGTGGCCATCTGCTATACGGATAAGTTTATTACCAGTACACAACACAAGTATACATTAATGTCTCTCTCTCTCTCTCTCTCTCTCTCTCTCTCTCTCTCTCTCTCTCTCTCTCTCTCTCTCTCTCTCTCTCTCTCTCTCTCAAACTGCTATTCACACACACACACGTTGACCTCTCTCTCTCTCTCTCAAACTGCTATTCACACACACACATACACACACATTGACCTGTCTCTCTCTCTCTCTCTCCAAACACACACACACACACACACACACACACACACACACACACACACACACACACACACACACACACACACACACACACATTGACCTCCTAACATGATAAAATTACGTCTTGGCAGCTGTATACAAGAAGAAATCAATTGCCTGCCTTCCTTCCTCCCTCCTGCTCCTCCTCTCTCTGTGAAATATTTATAGTGTGTGTGTGTGTGTGTGTGTGTGTGTGTGTGTGTGTGTGTGTGTGTGTGTGTGTCAGTCTCGTCTTTCTCCTATAATTTTCTCCTTCCCTCACTCACTATTTCTCTCTCTCTCTCTCTCTCTCTCTCTCTCTCCTCGACTTGTCTGTCAAACTTCTATTCACACACTCACACACACACACATTAACGTCTCTCTCTCTCTCTCTCTCTCTCTCTCTCTCTCTCTCTCTCTCTCTCTCTCTCTCTCTTCTCGACTTGGATTTCACACACACACACACACCTATGCTAATTAAGGACCCTGTAATCGTGTATGAGACTTGGAGGCTTCTGATTCCTCCTGACTATGCCTCGAAACAAGCTCCTTCCATATAAGTGTGTGTGTGTGTGTGTGTGTGTGTGTGTGTGTGTGTGTGTTTCGTGGCAATATCTGAAGGACTCATTTACCTCTAATTTTCTTTTATTTTAGGTGGTAAATATGGAGCAAATGATTCCTCCAAACTATATATTCCAAGCAACGTACGAAACACCATTAGTTTTTGTTGATTTGGTTCTGTTTCCTGGCAAACTTTGGAGGAATTATAGTACTCCAATGTAACAAAAGTGAATTACCCCCTAAAGAAGTACGGAGTGAGTGAGTGAGTGAGTGAGTTAATGAGTGAGTGAGTGAGTTAATGAGTGAGTGAGTGAGTGAGTGAGTGAGTGAGTGAGTGAGTGAGTGAGTGAGTGAGTGAGTGAGTGAGTGAGTTAGTGAGTGAGTGAGTGAGTGAGTGAGGTGACATGACTTTTACCGCCGGCTGTACAATATTGAATATTAATCCATAAGTCACTCTTCCACTCATACTCATACACATACACATACACATACACATACACATACAACCTAAATAACTACATGCCGACTCATACCTTATAATATCATACAGTATTTTCAGTAGTTAAAACACACGATATTAGACTATAATTTTATCTAGTTTGTCAATAATGAACCGTAACCAATTTTATATTCGTTATATTTTCAGTTTACATACAACAGTTTTAATTCCTATACACATTAAAAAAAATAAAAATCTTACTATTATAATTTTTTTTTTTTTTTTTTTTTTTTTTTTTGAGGGGGGATAACCAAAACCAAAATATCAACATAGTTATTCCCATTACCCTAATTTATTTTATGAAAGTATATAATTATTAAATATTGTAAGTCTTGTGTGTACATTTGCATGGATAGCTTAAAACAGCAACAACAGAAGCTTTATACGAGGCATTCATGTATGTACAGTTGGACACATGAATGGGTGGTACAGCCCAAGTGAAAGATGGTCCATTTCTACCAATATCAAGTTCCTTAGTGCCAAATAGGAGACATCAGGGGCAGAAGTCAGTATTGAGGATGGTAATAAAAAGCAAATACCTGATAATAAACACTGGTTAAGTTAGGTGGGTTAGGTTAGGTTGGTAATTAGGAGGGACAGAAGTCAGTATTGAGGATGGTAATAAATAGCAAGTACCTGATAATAGACACTGGTTAGGTTAGGTTAGGTTATGTGGGTTTTGTTAGGTTAGTAATTAGGAGGGACAGAAGTCAGTATTGAGGATGGTAATAAATAGCAAGTACCTGATAATAAACACTGGTTACTCAAATGGGACAAATATCTTTCACCTGCTGGGCTGTACCACCCATTCCTGTGTCCAACTGTACAGTCCGTGGCAAATGTCATGTCACAACATCTGCCAATTCAGTCATGAAGTAAGTATGGAAATATAAGCTTCATGGACTTGTAAACATTATTTTTTAATATTTACGAATATGAAAGTAATAAATGGATTAGCATGCGTTAATTGGTATAGATTGTACGGATTACATTGACCTAAACAGTCGAATTCTTTTAAATGTCATGACGTAAAGCCGGTAGTAATCCTCCTTCGTTAATATTTACGAATACGAAAGTAATAAATGGATTAGTATGGCTTAATTGGTATAGATTTTATATAATACAGTGACATAATCAATTAAACAGACGAATTCTTTTAAATGTCATGACGTAAAGACACTTACATCATTATTTCGGTAACTATATGATACTATATACGTGAAAACTATAAGGCAACATCATATAATATAATAAATGTACTGTAGTATAGAAAAACGAGTCTCTATTAAAAAAAACTCACCATCTTAGCTAGCGGGTGTTGACAAAGAAAGTAAGAAGGGACGGAGTTTCAGCTTGGTATTAAGGCTTGCAAGAACGGTGACCAGCAGCCCTCGCAACACTCTTGGCTTTACTGAACACCTCCTGGTCCTGGATGGTCTGAATGTGTCTAGCTGTGGGTGGGGTGGGGTGCCTGGGTGGGGTCCCTTTGTTGCTCGTGTGTCCTCCTCCCTCCGTCCCCCTAATTCTCTCTCCCCTCTGTCCCCTCTCCTCTCATTCTCCTCTCTGTCCCCTCTCTCTCTCCCATATCCTTTATCTCCCCTCTGTCCCCTCTTTCTCTCCCTCTCCTCTCCCCTTTCTTCCTCTCTCTCTCTCTCCCTCCCCTCTCCTCTATCTCCCCTCTGTCCCCTGTCTCTCCCTCCCCTCTCCTCTATCTCCCCTCTGTCCCCTGTCTCTCCCTCCCTTCTCTCTTTCCTTTCTTCCTCTCTCCCCCTCTTACCACCCTTGTATGCGTGCGCAGTACAATACTCCACCCTTGCTACAACCAACCAACCAACCAGCTAGCAACCGTACACACAACAATGCCCTCACTCACTATCTAACTTTATTTTTACGTTTCAACGCTATAAGGCTAGAATTTTTGTTTGTTTGTTAACTGTCTTGTCCTAAAATTAAAACAATTAACTCCCCGACGACCACCTACTTTATCTATATTCTTTACAATAGCCTACTGTATATAGTTTAATTGTTGATGAGGTCATAGATGAGTGTGTCCCGTCGCAATGCTCCCTGGGATAGCCTAATGTTGTGTTTTTTTTTACTACCTTTGCGTGACAACCTAATGACTTACAGTTCTTGTTGACTGCTGGCAAATGCTACACTGCTTTTACTTATTGAGAGATTGTTTTCTTGAGTCGTAGCTCCATCATCAGTTTCTTACCGTCACTCTGGGTTGATATAAGGCTTGACTGAACTGTAACAATACTTAGCAATACAATATATAAAACGATTAGCCTAGCCTACTCGAACTCGATCCACTCAGTTACTTCTTAACCAGTTTCGGCAGAATAACAATTACATTCCCGAAGAAAAAACTTGTTTCCTTCACATGAAGTTAGTTTGCTTATAAAATTAATTATTCCATGCAACTGTAGGCCTATACGACTTTTAGATTGTTCTACACATGTTGCACTCCGGAAACCGTAGTCAGAGGCAAATGAGAGAGTCGGGATGCAGGTGTTGTGTTGATGGTAAGTGTGTCTGACTAGGGGAATGAGGGGGAGTGGGTGTAATATGTAATAATGTGATGTGCAACCCTCCCTTCAACGCCCACACTCTACGCTCACTCTCTCATGGTTGTATAAGAGAGACCTAACTTATCTTCCCTTCAACACACACACCTACTATACGCTCACTCTCTAGCTACTCCCTTAAGGACCCTGTGATCGTGTATAAAATTGAAGACTTCTAATTCCTCCTGACAATGCCACGAAACAAGCTCCTTCCCTAACTAACTTTTCTCCAACTTTTACACTATCACACTCTCGCTCAGTTACTCGCAGTCTTAGCTGGTAAAATGTGAAGTAGAAAGCAGGGGTTATTTTACAGCAGATAATTATTAGATCAACCAATCACAATCACTGTAAGATAACCCTGCTTACTACTCCACATTTTACCAGCTAAAACTGCGAGTAACTGAGCGAGGGTGTAGTACGTGTATTATTGACAGATTGTACCTTACCTTCCATATAATCTACTTACCATTTACGACACATATACATACACATTGTCTGTTTTACATTAAGGGGAGAGTATACTTTTGGTGCATTAGAGCTCTTCGATTCCTCCAAAGTATGCCAGGGAACAGGACCAGCAGATTAACAAAGATAATGGTGGCCGGTTGCTTGAAATAGTTTGGGGGAATCATTATATCTGAAAATGCCAAAACTATACCCTCCTCTTCAGCCTATAACCACCACCACCACCACCACCACCTTTTAAATTAATTGTCATCTCATTTTACTTTCCTCTATGAGTCCCTTATCCACATATACCTTACGTCTTCCTTCCTCCCTTTGTCTAACAACTGACCAATTATAATGTTCTACAAACTACTTCATCAGTCTACTACTATTATAGCCTTCCTCTTCCCCTCTTTTCAACGTCTATATTTCCTTTTACAGCTGCATAATTATAATCCTCTTTTCAATGTCTCCCTATATATACCTGCTTATGTATATTAGTCCTTCTACCATTTACGCCTACGAGCCTAAAATGCCTCTATATGTCCAGTTCTATAGTTTTTGTTTATTTCAACGTCTATACATTATGTTTATTTCTTTTACAGCTACAGTACATATAATCCTCTTTTCACATTCAATGTCTCCCTATACCTGCTAATGTTTAGTCCTTCTACCACTTACGCCTACGAGTCTAAATAAAATTCCTATATATATCAGATTTCTATAGTTTTTGTTTAGGTGTACATGTTTGGTGTTTTGTATAAGGTATGTCCAGGCTACTGCAACACCTCCCTGGCTGCTGTTGGCTCCTAGTAACCCTCCCATGAGTCATCCAACCAAAATCAATACCGTATACTTGTTGGTGGGTGGGGAGAGTGAAGTAGGGGGAGGGAGAGTGAAGGAGGGGGAGGGAGAGTGAAGGAGGGGGAGGGAGAGTAAAGGAGGGGGAGGGAGAGTGAAGGAGGGAGAGGGAGAGTGAGGAAGGGAGAGTAAAGGAGGGAGGGAGAGTGAAGGAGGGGGAGGGTAGAGAAGGGTAGGGCCTACAAACATTACCTTCCATCATCCCTTACATTACACCAGGCACTGAAAACATTCACTCTTATACCACCTGTTGTTGTTGTTATATTGTTAATTATATAATTCATTATCGCTTTAATTAACTATATATTATTATGCTCTATTTATATATTCAACCTTGGGAAAATGCACAGTTGAACCCCCTCAATTATAATTTTAATAATTAGTGTTTTTTTTTTTAAATAACATATATATATATTCTAATATTTTTAATTATTTTTTATTTTTTATTATATTTTTTTTCGTCGTCGTCGTCGCCGTCGCCGCCGACGCCGCCGCCGCCGCTGCCGCCCCGCCGCCGCCGCTGCCGCCGCCGCCGCCACCGCCGTCCCGTCGCCGCCACCGCCGCCCCACCGCCGCCGCCGCCGCCACTGCCGCCACCGCCGCCGTCGTTTTTTAATATTTTTTTTTTAAATAATATATATATATATTTTTTAATATATAAATATTTTTTTTATTATTATTATTTTTTTTTGTTATAATTAACTTTTTTATTTTTATTTTTATTACTTTTTTTTTATTTATTATTATTTTTTTTTATTATTTTTTTTTCGTCGTCGTTGCCGCCGCCGCCTATCTCTCGCAGAATAAACCCCTTGACCACGAGTTGCCTTTTCTGTGGCTCACACCTCTAATAATATAATGTTTGGTAGGCCTATCACCTGAGGCAGGCTTGTTCAGAAATAGCTCCATTTTACACTTTACTTCAGTGACTCCTTATAAGTAGTTATTATTGTCAATTTATCAATTTATCAAATGTTTGAGTATCCGACCCCTGTAGATTGTCAATAATCTTGCAGCAGATTCTTCCTCCTTGTTTACATTACAAATCATAATCTTTGGGCTATAACTTCCTTACATTATTAATTTTGTTGTCACATCAGATACAGCCCCAAGTTTTTATTCTATTTCATCCCTCTCATATTCATCATTAAAATTCATCCCAAATGACACTATAATATTAATAATAATAATAATATTTGTTGTGAATCTGGTGGTGCCGTTAAAAAGTCAACCTTTTCTCTCTAGTCTGAGCAACACTCCAGCTGTTAATGACGTCACATCCCGTGTAAAAATGGCCTCTACCGTCCGAGTGTTGTCCCGTCTCACCGGTTAGTAAAATTACAAAATAATGGCATTTGTAGTTAATTATGAATGAATTTGTATATACTGTTGGTAGCTGGACTAAGTGAGAATGTGTGTATATATATAAACGTTAAATTAAAGGTCAAATATAGGGATAAAAGGTCAAATAAAAGTGGGGAAATGGCGTATGGAGAATGTATATATATATAAAAAGATTTATTTAAAGAACAAATACAGAAGGGAATAAATGGCGAATAGGAAATACGTATATATTATCTAGAAGGGTTTAATATAAGGTCAAATAAAGGTTGGTAAATGGGTTATAGTGAGGTGGTATAAAGCTCATCAGCTGATCTACTCGAACAGAAGAAATATAAATAAATTACGATAAATATTGAAAGAATTACCGTTATTGTGTACGTTTTTTCTACCTTCATTACGTACTTATTTAGACCATACTAAGACGGTAGATTTACAGAAAACCTGGGTTTAATAATTCGTAAATTTGAGAATGTTTTACCATCAATGACGTTAGTACCTTTCTAAGACACTTTTCATCTATGGTGTTTCTCTCCTAGATATGCCCCGTTTTCATACCCCAATACAAACAAGCCTTCATTACCCACTTATTTTGACCATTCTAAGACTATTCGGTATTAGTGCCGAAGTTCATCTCTCTGTATAATAGGTATTTTACTGTCATTACCCACTATTTTGGACTATTCTAAGATACTTTTCTTCTATGGTTTTTCTTCTTCAAATGCCCTGTTTTCGAGATGTAGTAGTTTGCCCAGGTTAGGTCCCGGTAGTTTGCCCAGGTTAGGTCCCGGTAGTCTGCCCAGGTTAAGTCCCGGTAGTTTGCCCAGGTTAAGTCCCGGTAGTTTGCCCGTGTTAGGTCCTGGTAGTTTGCCCAGGTTAGGTCCCGGTAGTTTGCCCAGGTTAGGTCCCGGTAGTTTGCCCAGGTTAGGTCTCGGTAGTCTGCCCAGGTTAGGTCCCGGTAGTCTGCCCAGGTTAAGTCCCGGTAGTTTGCCCAGGTTAAGTCCCGGTAGTTTGCCCGTGTTAGGTCCTGGTAGTTTGCCCAGGTTATGTCCCGGTAGTCTGCTGTGGTCTAGGTTAGGTCAGGTCAGGTCAGACTAGATTCCAAATTATGTTTGTAAAACGGGGCATTTGAGGAAGAAAACCCATAGAAGAAAAGTATCTTAGAATGGTCCAAAATAGTGGGTAATGACAGTAAAATATCTATTATACAGAGAGGTGCACTTCGGCACTTTTACCCTATATTCTTCTATGGCATTTCCTCCACAAATGCCCCATTTCCAAGATAACGGGCATATTCAAATGGGGTATTTTGAAATTAGCCTGACCTTACCTAACCTAGACCACAGCAGACTTCCGGGACCTAACCTGGGCAACATTGTCTTTATTTTTTGTTATGTTACAAAATAAGTTTAATAATATCACTCATTTTATTTTTAACTCAACATAATTATAATTCTTTTATTATATTACAGGTGTTGCCCCGAGGGCAGCCCGGTCCTGCTACACTGTGTCTCGACCCAACTTGGCCATTGATGAGAACACTAAGGTCATCTGTCAAGGGTTTACAGGAAAGCAAGGCACTTTTCATTCTCGTCAGGCCATTGAATATGGAACTCTGATGGTTGGAGGAGTGTCACCAGGCAAAGGAGGCAAAAAACACCTCAACCTTCCCGTGTTTAATAATGTAGCTGAGGCAAAATCTGCCACTAGTAAGTATTACCAGACATTTTATTAATATTTAAGGTAGGAGAGTGACCATCACATATAATTTATCAAACCTACAGTACAGTGTATGGATTATTATTGTTTTTTATAATGGAAGGTATATTGTTTATCTTGGGTATATTTGGGTAAATATAACGATACATTAATTAGTGATGTTTGTATACAGATGCAGATGCCACTGTGATCTATGTACCACCACCTGGAGCTGCCAAGGCCATCCTGGAGGCTATAGAGGCTGAGATGGGACTCATTGTGTGTATTACAGAGGGAATCCCACAGCAGGACATGGTTAAAGTGAAACATGCACTACTCAGGCAGAGCAAAAGTCGTCTTATTGGTCCTAACTGTCCAGGCATTATAGCTCCAGAAAAGGTGAGAGGCAGAAAAGATGAACAGGTGATATTGCTTGAGAGAAAGTTTGAGTTGATGAGGAGGTAAAGATAAACAGGTTATATTGCTTGAGAGAAAGTTGATGTGGTGATGAGGTGAGAGAGGAAAAGATGAATAGGTTATATTGCTTGAGAGAAAGTTGATGAGTTGATGAGGAGGAAAAGATTAACAGGTTATACTGCTTGAGAGAAAGTTGATGCATACGGAAGCAGATCTCAAGTATTACAATTGCAAATATTATATACACAAGGAATATTTTTAGAGTGGAGATACTACACAGGTATTTATAGTTATTCTCAGATTACAGGGAAGCAGAAGGAGTATAATATAATTAATGTTTATCTTTTTTGTTTTTAGTGTAAAATTGGAATCATGCCTGGCCACATCCACAAGAAAGGCAGCATTGGTATTGTGTCAAGATCTGGTACATTGACATATGAGGCTGTTCATCAGACTACAATGGTTGGACTTGGTCAGACCCTTTGTGTTGGTATTGGTGGTGATCCCTTCAATGGTACCAACTTCATTGACTGTCTGGAAACTTTCCTTAAGGTCAGTCATAGTCAGGGCTTTGATAATGTTGATAATTTTGAGAGAGGTTACAGTTACAAATACAGTAAATTAGTTCTTATGAAAATATATTAAGGAATACAGGTTGCAGTACAAAGAGCGATGTATTGGTTACATTCCTAGATGTGTATGTTATTATATATAATGAAAGATGAAATTGTATGTTGTTTTATTGTTGATTTTGTATTGTAACTATTGTTGCAGGATCCTGGCACCAAAGGTATCATTCTTATTGGTGAGATTGGTGGTAGTGCTGAGGAGAGGGCTGCTGAGTACCTCAAGGAACACAACTCGGTTGGTTTGCTCGTCTGTTTTAATTTCTCCTTTCACACATTTTCATCCTTTTTGCATAATTTTGAAAGAGTATGGTTAAAATTTGAGTGAACCACTTTGTAATGGAAAGAAGACATTTTTTTTATTAATTGGTGTTTTGTATTACCAGGGCCCAGGAGCCAAACCTGTTGTGTCGTTCATTGCTGGTCTGACTGCCCCTCCTGGACGAAGGATGGGTCACGCTGGTGCAATCATCTCTGGAGGAAAGGGAGGTGCAACTGACAAGATCAAGGCATTGGAAAGTGTAAGTATATGGAAATAAAATTATATATTTGAAAGAAAATTTTAATAAAGGCAAGTTGATTATAATAGATATGCTTTGGAAAGTGTAAGTATATGTAAATAGAATTATATATTTGAAGGAAACTATTAATAAAGGCAAGTTATTGATTATAGTGGATAGGGGATTGTGTGTGTAACATGTAAGTGGATGCAGATAATCTTGAAATAGAAGGGTCTGTAGTCAAGCCATCCACCTTTTCAATGAAGGAATATGGGGTCTTGATTTTATGATGAAATGTTTTCTTTCTTTCAGGCTGGAGTTATTGCTTCAAGAAGTCCTGCACAGATGGGAAATCTGCTTCTTGATGAATTGAAAAGACTTAATATAGTTGCATAAGAAAAAATGAGTTGTGTCAGATATAAGGACTCCTAGGAGGCTCAAAGCAAAGATTGTTTGTGATGAATAATGAAAGATTCAGGTAAGATTGCATGACTGTGCTTAAACTTTTGAGTGTTCTTAATATTGCAGTAATATCAATTCTATGAAAGGTAAAATTCTGCAAGGAACGAAGTAAAAAAAAGTTTTGAGTGATGCCAGAGGACAGAACTACTATAATAATTATCAACTGTACATTACTTAAAGTGGTCCAGTGTTTCTCCTTTCATCATGATGCTTGGTAAGTGTTTGGTAATTGGTTATCAAATGATTCACTAATGATACAAAACTTAGTATTGGTGGAAATACTGCATCTCAGTTTATAAAGTTGCATTATATTGGCTGCAAATATAATAATAATATTAAATTATTGTAGGTAGCCATGGATGGAATGAGAATGCAGCTTTTCAGAAATTATGTATGTTATAGGTACTTATCAGTTTGATGTTTATTAATACATTGTACAGTAAACCTGAAACATTTGTAATAATTGTTATATAAGAACTGTTATGTACGGTACTTCACAATTAACCTACTCAGACGTGAAGCTTTATTTTGATGGGGTGCTTTTAAACTACAGTACTACAATGTTTGCTGTATTGCATTTCTGAGTAACTCTTGGGGTTTAAAGTTATTTCTCATGTGGGAAATTTATATATTTTACAATACATACTTGAATTAGGAATAGAAGTGTTGAAATAACCGGTGTACTTATTTATCTTTGTTTACGTACGGTATGCTTGCCATTAGCCAGAAGAAAACTTGTAAATATTGCTAAGGTTTCTGTGGGAACTGTACTGAATTCTATGTAAGTAATCTATGAGAATATAAAGTACATGTTCATACAAGCTCAGTTGTGTCTTCTTTACAGCTTAGTTTAATTAATTAATTATATATATATATATATTTTTTTTTGGGGGGGGGGTATTCTCTATCAAGAGCATATGCCTTGGGTATTGAATGTAAAGTACTGGTAGTTGAGTGTACGAAGAGAAAAACTTTGAGGTGGTGAGGCCATATTCGGAAAACAGAAAATAATAGAACGTTAATAATAATAATGGGAATCAGGCTAGTGAAATGAGTACAGTAGTAGTAGGAAAAACTTCAACACACAGGCAAGATGCATTGTTATATGGGCAACAAAAGGTGTATATTATACTTGACAAAGGAACCAAGAGGAATGTTTGTCATGATCATTCTTGTGTAGTGTTTCCCCATCATCTCTTAACACAATATTCACAGACACCACATAACACATACGTACACTTCTTCACATACATCCACATACACACGCACGCTATCGCTTTATTAATTAACCATTACAAAATCGATAGGCACTAAACCCCAATAAAAACCAAACTAATAATCCATCATCTTATAGCAGTAGTGGAAGTAATATAATATTAAAACATTTACTATAGAGGTATGTACTGTAGGCCTACTCATTAGTGTTTGTAATACTAAGACATTTACTATAGAGGTACTGTACTCATCAGTGTTTGTAAGGTAAAGGAACATTCGTTACTCAGATCAACTGAATTCTGAACGCAGTGAGGAGATAGTATAGATAAGTACTAGTAGGTTACTGATTAGATAGTCCATATATGCATTCCTTTAACCTGTCACATTTCCTATAGAGACTTAGGGTTGATTCCACAGTGTTATTGGTTTGTTAGCTTCCCAACCAACCACACTTGTCAGGCTTCATTTTTTTCCTAAAGCTGAGTATCCACATTCACAAAATCTATTAAAACAGTTAGATAATGATAATGATAATGATCACTACATAGTTTACTCACCAAATTCATTAAATAATTCACCCACGGCTAATAATCTTTAGCAAATTGCGTGTTTACAAACCACTACGAATGACTGTGGAACTGAACCTCAGATGAACATATGTTTACCTGCATCATTGAAGCTAAGTGAGTGTGGAAGAAACATTGGATTAGTAGGTTATAGGTGAAGAAAAAGAACGTAGGCATGATAGGTAAAAGTGAAATATTTTTTTTATGCCTGGATGAATGTTTTTATGTTAGGGCTGGAGGTAATATTTTAAAGGTTCTGGCACCCCTTTGAACCCAAGCCAGTAGCCATCCCCTCTCCTCTCTTCAACTGTCCCTCCTTTCCTTCTTTTTCCTTTGTGTTTGTGTTAGAGAGAGAGGAGGAGGAGAGAATGTATAGGGGTAGAGAGAAAGGAGAGAGAGAGAGAATGTATGGGGGTAGAGAGGAGAGAGGAGGAGATAGAAGATATAGGGGTAGAGAGAGAGAGAGAGAGAGAGGAAAAGAAGGTATGTTAGTAGAGAGAAAGAGAGAGAGAGGAAAGAAAAGGTATGGGAGTAGAAAGAGATCAGGTATGGTATTGAGTTATAGCCGTGTTAGCTAGCACTCAGTCACCAACCAACCGACACATGAGCAGGTGCAACATGACACCAGAGTGAGTGAGTGAGAGGTGTGTCTGGGCTTGAAGGTTGTGTTGGTAAAATGTGTGTGTGAGTGAGAGATGAGGCCTGTGTGTGTGTGAGTGAGAAGTGAGGCCTGTGTGTGTGTGTGTGAGTGAGAGATGAGGCCTGTGTGTGTGTGTGAGTGAGAAGTGAGGCCTGTGTGTGTGTGTGTGAGTGAGAGGTGAGGCCTGTGTGTATATGTATGAGTGATAAGTGAGGCCTGTGTGTGTCTGAGCTTGAAGGTTGTGTTAGTAAAAATAATGCATCACGTTGACTTCCCTTTGGTTTGTTAATTAATGCGTTGAAGGTGAGAATTTATCTTTTTGGTTAAATTGCAAGGCTACTGATTCCTCCCAATTATACCAGAAAACAGATGCCTTCAGTGGTACTACAGCAATAGGGAAACTGTTTTGTGATATAGTTTGGAGGAATCGGAGACCTTCCAATTCTCCAACAAAAGAATCACCCCATAATTTTTTCTATAGTGAACTAATGATGCTCGTTGTCCCAGCTCTCTGCCTACAGGGTCTGACAAACTAAGGACATTCTAAATTCATCCTCAAATCAGGCCTTAACCAGAGACAATCATAAAAGCCACATAAAACTCTTAATTCTTGTGTTTAAAGAGTCTAAAATAATACTGTTTATATAGACTTCTAATAATTATCTTTGATGATTAATGATGTGTATATTCTGTTTATATAGAGTTATTGTATCTTTGGTGTTGCTTTAAGGACCCTGTGATCATATATGAAAAGTGAATTCAGGCTTCTGATTGCTCCTGACTATGCCATGAAACACACTCCTTCCATGTAGGCGTAGGTGTGTGTGTTTTGTGGCAATATTTGAAGCACTCATTTATCTCCAATTTTCTGACATCACCAGGTCCCTTAAGGGGGTGCGGGAGTAGGGGACAGGCTTGGGGTGGGGGTGTGGGAATAGGGAACAGGCTTGGGAGGATAGAAAGCCTGTCCCCTATTCCCACACACTCCTAAATCCCCCCCAAGCTTGTCCCCCTACTCTCACACACCCCTAAACCCCCCCCAAGCTTGTCCCCCTATTCCTGCACCCCCTTAATGAATAAATGTTTATGTGGTGGCATCATCTAGTTTATCATTCACATCAGCGGTCACAGGCTTTACTTATCTTTAGCTGCTGATAAGAATAGTGAGACGCGGACGTAGAAAATTAGTTGTTACAGTGTTTTGGGTGAAGTGGGAAGTGTCGATCGAATGTCCTACCAAATGAAAGACGGATAGAAAAACAACAGTGATAGACAGATAGAAAAACAACAGTGATATCGTATTATTATTATATATGTATACATTTTTAGAGGTGATTCGTAAGATAATGTGAAAGACTGTACTGTATATGCAAAGCGAAGAAGAAAAAGTGTGGAGAGTTGACCAATACCTAACTTAACTTATAGACAATGTTGATAAGAGGTGTGGCTGTTACTGTGTTGTTGTTGGTAGTTGTGTTGGGGTGTTGGGGTTGTGTTGAAGGGTTTGCCACACAGGATGCCATCAGTGTGGACAACAGCGGTGGGTATGTGGGGTTGGTAGTGGCCCTCAGTGATACCCTCAACAACACCAACTGCACACAATACATCCAAAACATCAAGGTAATGTTCTAGTATATATACTCAATGGTTTACAACCATTTTAGCAGGTGACCCCAATTATACTCCTCCAGTCATAACTGTGACAACACTGGTTTTATGCAGTGTATATAACTATATAATAATTATAATGTTTGTTACTATATTACTCACTGTACTGTAGGCTGTAAAAGCAAAGAACAAGTATAATTTTCTTGTAAGAGATGCTGTAAGGCTGAACAAAAAGAGACAACACGAAAATTATTAAAATTAATTTTATTAATTCACTTTAATTTAATATGAAAATGTTCATTAAAAAAATTGTGTTACATTCCACAAAGTGACAAAGGCAAACTAAAGATAAAACTGTTTCTTATCAACTGATAACTGATTTTAATAGGTTGTAGTGAACGGCAACAACACTTTCTCAGCCTCCCTTCCAAGGACTGGCTTCTCCTTCACAGCAGTCCAGAACATGCCTAGTGATTGTTGCTGAAAGTTGAAGTGGAGAGTTTCATATTAAATTATGGCAACATACAAATATAGCATACTATATGCTGAAAACATCTCATAATGGGGAATTCATATTTTTTGATGTGAGACTTGTGAGTTACATAGACATAGTGTCTGTGTATTATGAATCCCTTGAAGCCTATAGTGTGTGTATAAATTTCTGAGGCCGACTGTAGGCTACCAGTGTGATAAGCCCTTTTTAGTCAGATGGATGACTACTGCACCCTCTGTGGCTATACTGTATGTGTTTTGTTTACCTTGGCCTGATAGTATAGGGAGTGTCTACAAACTCTTACTCAAGGGTGTACAACTTATTTGAGACCTATAGGTGCTTGACCACAATCCAGAATTTGTATCGAGTCTTGTCGAAGTTTCATATAATTTGACATACAGTACTTGTGAACCAATTACAACGCTTATTCCGTTTCATATTTGCTTTAGCTCACTAATTACTCGATCAGGCTATTCAAAGTCATTCACCAAACCTGGATTTATTAGTATTTATCAACTTGTGGCAGGTTCTGTAAGCTCTCATTCACAAACCCATATTTATTTTTTAGGTTCTGTAATCTCTCATTCACTAACTCTTAATTATTAGTATTTATTAACTTGTTTCTGTAATATAATCTCTCATTCACAAACCCTTATTTATTAGTATTTATTAACTTGGTTCTGTAATCTCTCATACACAGAGTCTCATTTATTTGTATTTATTGACTTAATTTGTTTCTGTAATAAATCTCAATTCACAGACTATGTTCAGCGCTGCCTCTTCCTTGATGTTCGACGCTACTGGCAGTCGTGTGTACTTTCACACCGTGACCATTGCTATTCCGGCCTCGTGGTCGTGTGGAGAGGTCATATCATCAGACCTACTTGACTATAATTGGGACACAGCACACATCAGAGTTGGTTCATCTCATACCCTATTCACTGACACACCCTGGACACAACAGCCTGGGGGATGTGGGGACCCGGCTGACTTTATCTACTTCTCTGAAAATTACATCCTGGGAAACACGAATCAACTCCAGCAGGTCAATGGAGGTAACTAAACAAAAGCAAATTATTATTATTATTATTATTATTATTATTATTTTAAAGGCTACTGTAATTTCTCTTAAGCTATTTCCTAAGTGATTGTGTAATCCTGATGGCTTTAAAGGACCCTATGATCATGTATGAGACTTGGTGGCATCTGATTCCTCCT
Organism: Petrolisthes manimaculis; assembly: GCA_034508575.1. NCBI lineage: Eukaryota > Metazoa > Arthropoda > Malacostraca > Decapoda > Porcellanidae > Petrolisthes > Petrolisthes manimaculis. Next base: position 44,553 of record JAWZYT010002865.1, on the reverse strand, counting down.
AACTATGCCACAAAACAAGCTCCTTCCATATAGGTGTGTGTGTGTGTTTCGTGGCAATATTTGAAGGACTCGTTTACCTCCCAATATTCTGACTACATCACACTTAACTTACTCAACAGGCCACACACTACTACATGAGTGGGCCAAGTTTCGATGGGGTGTGTTTGAGGAATATGGCCACATCAATGACCCCTTCTACCCCACAACTTACCATCTCAACAGGACTTCTTTCTACCCCAACTATTGCACTGACAATGTCCTTGATGGCACGTACAGGTAAATCAACATACACTGTATTTATTATTTTTTTTTTTTTTTTTTTTTTTTTTTTTTGCTATTAACTTAAATCACCTTGGATATTTTTGTAACCTCATCTCTAAAAATACGACCATCTCAGCAGTGTATAATTTCTCCCATAGGATATAAAGTGCCATCTATAATATTATATTGTAAGCAGTTTTTATGTAATGTAATGGTTGGTGTGTTTGTTTGTTTGTTTTGATCAGCGGGAACTGTGGTGAGGATGGATCAGAGCTGGACTGTATATTCACCCCAAACTTATCATCTAACAACAACAACACCAACACCGCCACCTCTTCACTTATGGCAGCCCCGTTCCTTGATACGGTAATTAATGCACAACATTCATGAGTGAGTCGTAATAATAAAGCATCCAGCCAGCCAGCCAGCGCAGGTGTTGTGAATAAAAGCTTCCACTCACCTCACGTACAGTTGAGGACACATGAAACAGACACTCGTTATACAGTATTCGTAAAATTTCTGGTTGATATGTACAGATGAAAAGTGTACTACTAATGCACACTCTTTATTTTTAGTTGTGTACAGATACAGAGTTTATTAATACACACTCAAAATAATAATTTCTTAGTGTGTACAGAGTTTATTAATACACAGTGCACACTCATAATATTTCTTCTTGTGTACAGATAGAGAGTTTACTAATGCATACTCGTAATATTTGTTGTTATTGTGTACAGGTGGTGAAGTTTTGTGACAACACAACACACGACACAACCACACCCACCAAACACAATCTCCTCTGTGACCAACTCAGTTCCTGGCAAGTCATAAGGCAACATCCTGATATAACCAGGTAGATAAATACATACATCTTATATTTGTCATATATTCTTACTTCCACAACTACAGTACAGTCCCTAATTCCAACCCTGCCCCATCACTTGTCATAAAATACAAGTACTGTATGTGTTTGTGGCCTAGCAAATCCTGCTTTATATGACACTGAGGTAGGTAAGGAGCTATGAATTCCTCCCCAGTATCCCTGCTTGTTGTAAAAGGTGACTAAAAGGGATTTTCACATGGAGCTAGTATAGGTGGAGGGGCCAGTAGGACCTGATTTGTGAAGCCACCAATCTGTCATTTCGGCACCTACATACCTATTGTAGTCAGGTCAGAAGTCCAATTTATTTTTATATGCTGAAACATATCTTGGTGTCCCCCACGTGGAAGGCGACGAAAATGACAGTTCGGCGGCTTCGCCTTATTCCCCCGGATTAGCAAGCCATGGCGCCTCCACCTATACTAACTCCATGGACTTTCACTTCTCCAATTGTCCCTTTTTTTCATCTGTTACATTTTGTACTTACTGTTTGACATTTCAATTATCTTTTTCGTCGGGTGCCACATGACTTCGCTGTTGCGGTACCCATTAATTATCTTGCGGCGTATGTATCTACCTGTATATAACTACTTCACCTTCCCTTCCCCCTTCACCTTCTCAGTGCTTCAGGGAGTGGCCAACATCTGCCTATTGAAGTGAGGGCAGTGAGGGCCAAACCACCTCGTCACACAGTTGTCCTCCTCATTGACTACAGCAGTACAATGGGAGAGGTGAGATAATTGGTCCCGGCTTCTTCGTTCCATTCCTCCTTATTCTTGTTTCTTTGTTCCATTCCTCCTCATTCTTGTCTCTTCTTTGTTTCATTCCTCCTTATTCTTGCCTCATTCTTATTTCTTCTTCGTTCCCTTTGTCTTTGGTCTTGCCTCCCTGTTCTCATTCTTCCTCCTTATATTGAACATTTTAGGTGTGTTTGTTGCATAATTCATCCATTCACACCTACCCATTTTATCTGACTACCTCCATCCCTGCCACAGGTGTATTCACGGTGGGAGTTTCTGCGAGACTCACTCCGCCAGTTCTTCCTGACGCAGGCACCAGTGGGGTTCAGAACAGGTGTCGTCATATTTGATAGTACCATCAACATCTCTTCAGATCTGTATGAACTCGACAGTATTACCAACCAAAACAGCAACAGATATGACCTGGCAAATATGATACCAGAAAGTAATCCCATGTTAGGAGGCTCTACGAAGAATTTGAAGTTGGCAATAGAAAAGGGTAAAGAAGTAAGTAAATGGTAGGCTTGGTTAGGAAACAACACCAAATTAGGAGAAACCTTATTGACCATATTTTTAAATGAGAGAGCTGGCACATGGATACTCATAATAATAATAATAATAATAAAAAGAGTGTATACTGTATTAATATTCATGTTCCTGGGTGCTGCAGATACTGAGAGGCAGTGATGGATGGTTGGTGCTGGTGACAGAGAACATGAAGGAGTACACTGAGGGCAATCAGAACCTAACGGGGACAGCCGGTGAGACGCCCGTGTGGCCTGTACTCTACCCCAGCGATCCTAAGGTATCCACTCAAGTGTACCAAAATCTAGCTGCTCTGTCCACTACCACCTCGGTCATCGAAATCACACACCAGGAAGACACAGTTAACATAGGCAATAGCCCCCTTACCTACCAAGCTGTTGATAACTTTGCCTCTCTTACCTCCAGTCTTCGTCAGGCCACCAACACACCTGATGTTGAAGTGAGTGTTGTGTGTGTGTTTTAAGTTGGTGATGTTGAAGTGAGTGTTGTGTATTGTATGTTAGTGATGTTGAAGGTAGTGTCCAGATGAAGACCCAGTTCTAACCCATGTACTACACTGGTATGCATGCAATTATAAATGAACTACAACATTAACATGATATTTTTTATTATTCTGCAGGTCTCCTCAGGTACATGTAACAGTGATCTCTGCACTTTAGCTCTCAATGTTCAGAACAGCAGCCAGTTTGAGGCACAGTTTATAATTGAAGTGCTACACAGCCACTCAGTTGCAACTACCCCCATCACTGTTGCTGTGACTCCACCCGATGCAATCACCACCACCCTACTGACGACTGGCAATTGTGACTCCAGTACTGTCTTCGTTGCCTCACCACTTCAGGTATTATTCATTTGATTTTCTTATAGCCTGGCGAGCAAATATATACTTTACCGGATCCCTCATTGAATTCTTGGAATTTTTTTTCTAAGTCTTAAGACAAATTATGCTAAAAATTACGCCATCTCTATTCCTTTCTCTCTCTCTAATAATAATAATCTGTAATAATCTGCATTTCTTTACCCAACAGAATGGTATATACACAGTGAATGTGGAAAACAACGCTCTGAGTTTACCAGTAGTGGCGAGGGTGTTGGGTGTAGAGAAGGTTGGCCTGGTGTCAGTGAATGTGTGGTCTCCTCGTGGCCTCGACCAGCTGTCTTTCTCTCCCGGTGTCGCCCCTCGCCTCCTTGCTACTGTAAGTCCTGCAGCTATAGCCTATATTATGGAGAAGGCTGGATGTGGGATTCCTGATGAAGGGGAATAGGAAAGATTATTAACAAGGGCACCACCCTGCAACTGTAAGGACTGTTTATGAAGAGGAATAAGTTTGATAATTAACAAGGGCATTAGGTATCCATGAGACATAACTTTATGCCTAGCTAGAACGATCTTTTTCCTCTCTTCAATTCTGTTAGTATCATGTTATGTTACTCATCAGGTGGAGACAAGTGACGGACGGCGTGTGGTGTTTGCTGATGTGACCGTGGTGGTACAGATTGACACCATCACTGTCACCATCAACCTTACTGACAACGGCATGAATGGGGACGTGACAGGGAATGATGGAGTGTACAGTGGCTTCCTTACTGTCTATAAACAAGACAGTGAGGTGGACATCAGTGTTACAGCCACAGATAACAATGGGAAGGCTAGGGCAGTGGGACCCTCTGTTGCCACACTTATCCAAGATTATACCCCACCACTAACTGGTTGGTTCCATCTAACACGTTACAACACTCGTTAAATAAGTTTACTCAGTCTCGCCACTTTTCTGTCCGACTCCTTCATGTGAGAGTTAACTGGTATTCTCAGTCATTTACATACAAGTTTGGAGCACTATACTGTCATCCATCTTTCCTTCATACAATGACTTGTCCTTCTCCAAATGCAATGTGTTGTGTCTAGCCATCTGGAATCAAATTGGACATGATTTTGCATCTCTCAATGTTATTTATTTCACTGTCAGAGACATTAGATGGACTTCTTGCTTTTAGTCCTCATCTTTCTCAATATAAAATACTATATAGAATTAAATAGTAATGATGTTACAGATGGAGAGCAAGGGTGTTGTGGTAGCCAGCTGGACCTGTCTGGCTTAACACTGGTTGACCTGGGCCCCTTCACAATCACATCGTCTGGGCAGCATGGGAGACTGACTGGAACAGACCCTGGAGATCTGCCCCCTGGCCGTGTCACAGACTTGAGATCGGATAGGTTGGGGTATGATGTGACACTCTCCTTCACTGCTCCTGGGGCTTCTCTAGATCAGGAAATAGGTGAGGTGATGTGGTAGCATAATGAGCCTAAAATACAGTAATAATAACTTTATATTATTACATAGGCTTTTCTATTTTGTCATGTATAACAAAAATTGAATTATGTATTCCATTACACTTACAGTAATGTATAACGTATAGGCCTATCTGATGAACTTAATTTCATATATTTCTGAACAAATGCTTCCTGGCCCTGATGTCTTAATTTGCACACCACAGCCAGCCATTATGAAGTAAGATATGAGGCACCAGGGGAGTTCTACACCACCAACATCACTGCACAAGCTGTAGGTACTGCTGTCACCACTCCGGCCATCCATATCCCAACCTGCGATGTTTTATTTACATTCACGGTGGTGGCTGTTGATGCGTCTTCTGTGAGTGGCAAGGCGTCCAATCCCGTGAAAGAGAGTGTTTCCTGTACCTACAAACCTGATCAGCAACTGTCACCTGGAGCAATTGCTGGCATTGTTATAAGCTGTTTATTTGGTCTCCTGCTAATTTTGATTATATTATGCCTCTGTTGTAATCGTGATAATCTGGATGACCTATGGTTGTGGAGGATGCTGACCTGCCGTTGCTGCACCAAGGATGATGATTATGATAATGATGATCGATTGTATAGTCCACCACCGAGGTCAAACAAACAGAGTGATGTCATTCGTAACAATGTGAAGACAACCACTTCCCCTGTCACACCAATTCGGAGTATAAGTGATCTCTACTCCAGACCAGATTTAGAAGCAAAGAGGACTCAACGTTTGAAAAAGGAGGAACAACATCAAAAGCAAGCAGACAACAGTGACGATGGAGGCTTCAATGATTATGAGAGACAAAATGTGAAGCCCGTGTCTACCCAGAGAGACACACACAGCCACAACACTAATGCTGACAAGGAGAGTACCAGGTCATCACTTAACTCTCACAGTACCCACACTACTATACCCATCAATGAGATTGGTGTTCCCCCTCTCTCACAGCAGCGTGGCATGGCACAGGACAACTATGCTTATGAGAGAAACAATGAAACCAATGACTATACCAGGAACACATCTGGCTACAATAACCATCCCCCTAGACGACCACCTCACCCTAGACAAGCTCCACCAAGGCCTCCACGAAACAACACACAAGTATAACAATGTATAGCTACAATGGACAGAGTGGAATTATGTATAAGTATGGGGACCAAACTATGATGTAACCATAGCATGACTAATTCATAGCTTTCAATAATAGGACTGTTTTTAACATCTCAAGGCATTGCATGTGATGGAGGCGAAGTAGATGAATGAGTTTCATGTAGGTAAATATCTCTGTTCATAGTACAGGCATTCATTAACCAGAGTTGGAATCTAGATATAATTACGAAGTTCTCTCCTGTAGACAGCCATCTGTGTTGACTTCTCCAGACTTGTTAAAGTTGCAGGGTTTTAGTTCAGGTATCTGTCTCTGACGAGACACTCTTGAACGTCAGGCAGGCAGGCCCAACTCCCCACCATGATGCCCAGCCACAATGACATTGTCTCTTCTCTTGTGTTCTCCTTCCACACCTGTAAAGTAGACAGATTAATTAGTATTAAACTTTTTGTGTGTTGAGTACAATATATTTCTAAATCCAAGTCGGCCACAGTGGTATTGGTTTGTTAGCTTCCCAACCAACCACACTTGTAAGGCTTCATTATTTTCCAAAAGGTGAGTACAATATCCACATTCACAAAATCTATTTAAACAGTTTAAATAGTTTACTCACCAAATTCATTAAATAATTCACCCAGAAGTCATTAACAAGGCTAATATTCTTTAGTTTACATGCTTACAAACCAATACCAACCACTGTGGAATCAACACTGACTTGAAAGTTTTGTAACAACTAGAATATTTTTTACATTAATTTCCAAACCAAAATGATCTAGTAATGATTTAGGACTAATATTTGAATAAGTCAGTAGAACAATGTCTACATTTTGAGTAGAATAAAAGACCCCTTTATAACCAATGCTCTGTGTATTAATTCCTGAGGCTGACTGGACATACATACATACAAACTGTATATTACATAAATCATACAGGGCAAATAGGTTGATCTTAAGGGGAGACTCTTATTGGTTAATTGGAAGGCTACTGATTATTATTATTAGTAGTAATAATAGTAGTAGTATTGATTCCTCCTAACTCTACCAGAAAACACACTCAATGGTACTAATAAGATTGATTGATGGAAAATATTGCTGTAAATGAAATCACTACAAGATAAAATTGGCTACTCAATAAAATATCACTAACCTGTGATAATGATAAGCAGCAGCAACAGCAGTGTGGGGACAAACCACATATTTATTCTCTTCATGGCTGACTTGATCTTGTCATCGCTGGCCACAAACGTCTCCGTCAAAAACAACAAACAATTTAATTCTATTTCTATTTTTTTTTCTAATTAATTATATGACTGTGCACAGTTATCAAAAAAATATATCTACTACATATTATTATTTAAGGGATAGAATATATTTTTGGTACTACTCTATTTGCCACAATATTCTTACACACTCCAGTGTCTCCATTTCTCCCTGTTCCAACACTCCCTCCTTACTTGGTCAAACCCTACTCTGCCCCTCACATTTCTCTCCTTTACATACTCTTCCACTCTGTTCTACCACCTAACCAGTGGTCTGCCTCTCACACCAGGTGCCACAACTTCACTTCCATACACCTTCTTTACAAACTCCTCACTTTGCATTTTCAATACATGTCCAAACCACCTCAATGTATTACGCTTCACTCTTTCAACCACTCCACACTCAATACCCTATATACCTCATCCATCCCCTTAAAAAATAAACAATGAGGAATAAATATACTCGCACACTATAACCCCAAACACAAGGTTCACTCACCCACGACCGTTTGTTTGAGTGAAGTCATGACGTCCTCAGGAACTGTCACTCGGTTCTCCCTCGGTTCTCCCTCTCAAACTCCTCCATCAGACACCTTACCCGCTCCCTGTCCCGGTTCGTAAAGAGGTACAACAAACGCTCGATGTTGTATGGGACCTGGAAAAGAAAGTATGGTGGCATTATTTTGTTTAGAAAGTTTGCAAATTGTTAGCACATGATTATGGGGTTTAGAGAGTTTGGAAATGGTTAATAAATTGTATATAACATTGGTGTGAATAAATAATTACTGAAAATATTACTAGCTTCCAAAGTAAAGTCTAACTCAAGTTCTCATATTTTGTATGTTCATGGCAGGATAAATATAATAGCTATAAAATTACTGAAAAACTATTACTGTATATTGTACTGTAGGTGCCAAAATAATGCCTAACTCAACCAAAGCATAACTCAATATAAAGTGTAACCCAAGTTGTCATCTGCATATCCATGTCAGATAAATACAATAGTTAATAATTACCGGCACTAAAAAATTACTATAGGTGCCAAAGTAATACCTATTCCAAACCAAAGCATAACTCAATATAAAGTGTAACCTAAGTTGTCAGTTGTATATCTATGGCAAGACAAAATTAGCTAAATAATTACTGAAAGATTACTATAGGTGCCAAAGTGTAGCCTATCCCAACTAAAGCATAACTCAATATAAAGCTAAACTAATAATTTTATGTTATTACCTGTATATCCATGGAAGGTGCTAGAGACTTTATTACTTCTCCCTTCACTGAGAAATCTCCACAACTCAGTGTTCTGGCCACAATGTCATTCATATTAACTGTTGCTACCATGGTGATTGGGGAGGCCCATCTTCTGAGCAATACATCCAGCTACAAACAAATACACTAAACTTTAATTCCTATAATAATAATGTTACTCAAAACAAGTTTCATTCTATAGTAGGAGAATCTTTAAAGGGAAATTCTTTTGTTGGTGAATTGGAAGGCCTCAGATGCCTCCAAACTATGGCAGAAAACAAACACCCTCAATGGTACTAATAGGGGATCTGTTTTGTTTTGTATCACAGTTTGGAGGAATCACACACCTTCCAATTCACCATAAAGAGAATCTCCCCTTAATACCTACACAATGACACTCAATATGACTACACAACTGTACAGTATTAGAATCTGCAAAATACAGAATACGTATATTTTAAAACCCTTAAGGGGATGGTATAGGCTACTTTTGATAGACTGGAATGCCTTGATTCCTCCAAAGTATGCCAGGAAACAAACACATATGAAGAAAAACAATGGTATCCTTTAGCCTGGAATAGTTTGGAGGAATCAGTTGCTCCAGATGTACCACCCAAAACAATGTGCTATACACCCCCTTAAGTTTCCTAGAAAGAGAGTACAGTACTGTAAACATATTCTTTAATCAATGAAATCAGATTAATATTAAAGACAATATTATCTCTGGCTACTACTACTACTACAACTACTACTGCTAAAGGATAACCAACCTGTGATATTACCAGCTGCTCCCGTAGGCACCACTAGTTGCACCGCCTCACCAACCTGACCACACAGACGAAAGTACGAGTAGAAGTAGTGGGCAACCTGGGAAGGTGATAATAATGGATGATAGCAAAGGCATTCAGGAGGCTTAGGTTAGAACAAATAAGACTTCATAATATGGGGTTAGAATACAGATACAACTTGTATACAGCATTGTGAAGGTTTATAGTTTTTCAATGTTTTAATTCAAGTTGTATAGGATATGTAAGTGATATAAGTGTTAGTGAAGGTTAATGTTGGTACAGTATTTTAGCTCAAGATATAATTATAGGGTATGAGTGATATAAGTGTTGGTGAGGTTTAATGGTGTTGGTGTAGAAGCCTCCTAGACTGACCTGCACCATCACACGACCCCAGTTGATGGAGTTTATAGAGATAAGGTTATGGTTGGCTACAAAGGCTTCATCATGGAAACATTTCTTGATTAGTTCATCTGAGGTTCCCTCAACTGAAAACAATATACAGGAAATTTTAATAAGCATTCTGTATATAATTTTTTATATGCAGTTATTAAAGTAATTAAATGCAATATTAGGCCAATTATTTACAATACAGTACTTCCTAAGCTCTACCCAGATCACAAAAATATATAGAATATATAGTCAGTTTGGGTAACTCCTCAGGCACGTACAGACCTCCATCCTTAGCATAATCTACATACAGAACATAACAGGTGTAATTACAGCTTAGATTACAGTAATGTACGGTGTATGGGTCTAATTGATTTGAAACAGATGAAGAGGAGGAGGTTATCTTGTTGGTAAATTGGAAGGCTACTAATTCCTCCTAACTATACCAGAAAACAGACACCCTCAAAGGTACGGTACTAACACAGAGGATTTGTTACATGGTATAGTTCAGACTTTAGAGGAATCAGAGACCTTCCAAATTTACCAACAAAAGAATTTCCCCTTAATAAAGAAAATATCAGAAATAAATTATATACGGTATGTACTGTACTGTTATAGTAGTACCGGTACACACTTAATTAAGGGGGTGTGCAAATAGGGGGACAGGCTTGGGGGAGGTTAGGGGGTGTCGGGGGTTTTGAGGGGTGCGAGAGTAGAACAGGCTTGGGGGGGGGGGGGGGGGTAGGGTGTGTGTGGGAATAGGGGACAGGTTTTCTATCCACCCCAAGCCTGTCCCCCTATTCCTGCACCCCCCCAAGCCTGTCCCACTATTCCCACAACCACTTAAAATGATTAATATTTTCTGTAATATTGTAGGAAGGTGTGAAAAAACTTACACTAATGTATTTATTATGTATTTATTATGTATTTTTATGTATTTATTATGTATTTATTATGTATTATGTATTTATTATGTATTATTATGTATTTATTATGTACTGACCTGCAAATAAGACATCCCTGAATGAAAGACCAGACTCCAGTCCCCTCGTGCTGCAGTACTTCATTGTGTCCAACCAATCGTCTCCTCTCAACGGTCACTCACTCACTCACACCATTCTATTGGAGGTTAAGAGATTATTAGGGAGGTATTTCTTTTATGGGTAAATATTGAAAGAATTACCGTTATTGTGTACCGGTTTTCTACCTTCATTACCCACTTATTTAGACCATTTTAAGACTATTTTATTCTATGGCATTTCCTCTGCAATTTTATGGCATTTCCAAGATATTCAAATGGGGTATTTTGAAATTAGCCTGACCTTACCTAATCTAACTTACACCGCATCAGACTACCGGGACCTAACCTGGGCAGACTACCGGGAAATAACCGTGGAAAAGTGCAGGAAATGACCGGGACAAAATACTGCGACCTAGACGGATCTGGCAACACTGCTATAAAATGGTAATTCTTTCAATAAATACCAGTTAAACATAAAAAAAAGCACCAATAAATAACCCAAAAAAATAGTGAAAAAAAAAAAAAAAAAAAATTTCCTTTTCTATGTGTAAAAAAAATGTTTAGTATTTGTACTAAGCTCTGAGTCTGGAGGCGGTATTATTACAGAAGTACTGCGGCGTTCTTGGCTATATAGGGCCGCGCAGTGTTACCACATCTGGCTAGGTCCCGGGAATTTGCCCCGGTCACTTTATGATAGTTTACACCGGTTATATCCTGGTTGTTTGCCCAGGTTAGGTCCCGGTAGTCTGCTGTTGTTTAGGTTAGGTTAGGTCAGGTAAGGTCAGACTAATTTCAAAATTATGTTTGTAAGGCACTTTTTCTTGGTATTCTAACACTTTGACACTTTTTCTCTGTATTTAAGACACTAATATAGGACACGTTTTCTCGGCATATGACACTTTTCTCGATTTTGACACCTTAAGACAAAACGGGACATTTCCGAGAAACACCATAACGTTAGATGAAAAGTGTGTTGTTAGAGTGGTCCAAAATAGTGGGTAATTATATTAAAATATATATAATATAGTAAATGAAGTATTTATATACTAATCCCATGAAAAGTATCAGTGTCATTATACCATCATACATCATTACTATCGTACTGTACCACCATCGTACTATACTACCATTATTCATCATTACTATCGTACTGTACCACCATCGTACTATACTACCATTATTCATCATTACTATCGTACTGTACTACCATCGTACTATACTACCATTATTCATCATTACTATCGTACTGTACCACCATCGTACTGTACTACCATCGTACTGTACTACCATTATTATTACCATGTACTCAGTTCAGTTCAGTTCAGTTGATAGGTGAGGAGTTTTGCCTTTCCAACGGCACTCCTCTTTTGTCTCGTTTGTATATTAATTAGTGTTTATACCGATGCTGTGCTTTTTTCTTTATCTATTATTTTCAATATATTATTTTCCTTTAGTTTATGTTAATCCTTGTGTTTTCCTTTCTTTTTCTCTTTTTTTTCCAAATTTGAAATAGGTAGTCCTTTGTTACACTTGTATTTTTTTCATTAAATAGTAACTGTCCTAAAATATTATTTTCATTTTCTATATATGGTTGTTGTAAATTCACAATTTTATTTCTTTCTTTCTGTAGAAATGGGCACCACAATATGAAATGCCTTATATCCTCTGTTTCTGCTTCACACAAGTCACATTTTACCTCACCTCCTGTAAATCTTTTCCTGTCATTAAGTTTCAAATTATTTGTTCTTCCCTTATATAATAGTACTGATGACATATCATTATCATATATTTTTTCTGTCTTTATTTCTGTTTTAAATGCTTTGTAGATTTCCAAACTCGGTTTTTCCTTAACTTCCTCCTTCCATTGTTCTGTGTCCCATTTTTTAATTTTTTCCTTTATTTCTTTGACACTAGTTTCTTTTATTGACTTTCCTCCCAGCTCAGTTTCTTTAAGGAATGATTTTACCTTCTTCATCCATTGGTCTTTTCCACTTTCCATCTTTTCTTGCATTATTATTTTTACTAATTGATTTTTTCCTTCTATTCCGTATTTTAGGTATTTTATATAACCTTCTTCAATTCTGCTCTGCATACTGGAGGCTCCTATTTCTCCTCTTAATGTTGCTACTTGAGCATATTTTGGTGCACCTAATATAAATCTATATACATTATTTTCTATCCTTTGGAGTTCTTCTGTTTCAGTTTTTGTAAATTCCACTACATTTGATCCATATAGTACTGATGGTAGCACTACACTTTTCCAGTATGTTTTTCCAATTAAGATCTTATTTACACTCTGTGCTATTATTGTATAAGTCATGTTTGCCATTTTCCTCGCCTTTTGTATTGCTTGGCTTTTATGTATTCTGAAGCACTTTTTCTTATCATTTATTGTAATACCCAAATATTTTATCTTATCTGTTATTTCTATGTCTCTCAATTTTTCTGGTTTCTGTTTCATGTTGAAAATTAATATTTTGCTTTTCGATTTGTTTATGTCTAAGCCACATTCTTCTCCCACTTTTATTAAGCAATCAATTGTTTTCTCAGCCTCATCTATTGTTGTTGCCAGTATTAATCCATCATCAGCAAAGAATAAAGTTACTAATTTCAAAATTTCATCTTTATAACCAACACATTCTTCTTCCAATCTATTTATTATATAATATGTTATCAGTTTAAATAATGTTGTTGAGCTTGTGCATCCTTGTTTTATGCCACTACTGATATTTATTTCTGTTTTATTTTCCTTTCCATATTCTAGTGTTGTTTTGTCACCAGTGTAATTATCTGCAATTATATCTATTACTGTTTCATGAACTTTGTACTCTTTTAACACTTCAATCATTTTCTTTCTATCTATGGAATCATATGCTTTTGCAAAGTCTATTGATACCACTATTAAGCTCTTCTTTTGCTCATATATTTTATCTATACAGTATTTCAAAATAAATAAGTTATTTTCTATTCTTCCTCCTGTTGTAAATCCATTTTGATTCTCTTTAATTTCATTGTTTATCTTTATTTGTTGTTCTATTTTTTCCTTTATTACAGTAGACATGAATATTTTATATGATATGTTAGTTAATGCTATTGGCCTTAATTCATTTACTTTGGGTTTATTGACTTTGGGTAACATAACAGTCCTTGATGCTTTCCAATCCTTAGGTACTTTCCCTGTATTTATAATTTCATTAAAACATGTTATCATAGTGCTCATTATCTTGTTGCTTGTTAATAAAGTTTTGTATAATTCTGGCTTTAGTTTGTCTGGTCCAGCTGATTTTTTATTTTTTAATTTCTTTATGTTTTCTTTCAATTGTAAAGTTGTTATTTTAGGTTTTTCCATGTTTGTCATCTTTCTCTTAATTGGCAGTGCCATATCCATATGTTCCTTCAATTGATCTGTGATTATAATTGTTTGTTCCTTTTGTTCTCCTTCATGGTTCATTGGTAGCTGTATCATAAACTTTCCTTCTCCATTTTCACTGTTTGTCATTTTTAATTCTTCATACTCATTTCGTTTCACCTCGTTCCACACCATATCTATTTTATTTGATTGTTTATTGTATATTGTATTCCAATATCTTTCCATCTCTATTCTGAGATGTTTCTCTTTTAATTCTTCTCCATTCTCATTGTATATCTTTATTTCCCCATTTTCTTTTTCATCCTTCTTTCTTAATTTATTGATATTTTCCCACATCTTTTTACTTGCATTTCCCCCTTGTGTAATTTCCTGGGTTATTTTTTCCTCATAAATACATACAGCCTTCTTTATCTCTAGTTGCACCTTTTTCTTTTGTACAATATACAGTTCCTTATTCATCTCCATTTCTTCTTGTGTTTTAGAGTTCCTTGTTAGTCTGTTATAATATTTTCTCTTTCTTATTCCTTCTCTAATATTCTCATTAAACCATGGTGCCTCCTTATTTTGTCCAGTCTTATCCGTTCTTCTTCGGTATATTGTTTTTAGTTTATTGTCCGCACTTTCCTTTATTATCTTATTAAATTCTTCGTAAACTTGAAGATGGGTTCAAGAGGCAGACCAGCAGCTGGCAACACGAGGGTCACGAGTCCCAGGACGGACAAGGCATTGCCGTTATTTCCTTAATTACACATTAATTACGCCTTAATTACCACGCGTTATACCGTATAGTGAAGCTTACTTAATTAATACACCCATTTCATGCCAGTATGATCGGTAGAAATACACACAGACGGATGAAATTGGAAAATAAAATAAAAATTCATGCTGTATCGTAGTCTGCGGTAGGATAAAAAGACGTCGTCTGTCTACCTAGCGGCCAAAGCCTAAACTATCATATATACAAAAGGTTATTTTATTATCATTATTATTATTTTTCACCATTATTATTATTATTGCTATTTTTTCATAATTAATTAATTATTATGTAGTAGACACCAACAAGCACCTTATTACACTTCACCTACTAACCTCACCCGATTATAATATTAATGTTTTTTGTTGTTGTTGTAATAAATCGTATATCTCCTGATTTTTAGTCGAATCTCAGATTTTTTGATAAAATAATAGGAAATCTCCAGATTTCTAGATAATACCCAGAAAAATGGCTCGAAATCTCCAGCTGACGTACGATGTATCAGTAATTATCGCGGGGAAGATTTTACAAAATACATCATAACTCGGCCATCACTCCGTTAACCAACTTCCAAATTAAATCCGCTGGCGTTCACACGCAATCCTTCAGTTAGTTACCCCGGGAACCGGGGTAACTAACTGAAGGATTGCGTGTGATCGCCAGCGGATTTAACAGGGAACCGGATTTAACCGGGAACCCACTATTTTTGACCATTCTAAGATGAATTTTGCAATTATATTAAGTGCTATTTAAAGTTAATGTAGTTTGGATCATGTAAATATATATATCTATGTTTATTTATTGCATTTGATAGTATTATTTTGCTTGAGTAAAGAATATTGAGGTCAAATTAGCTGTGTAAATTAGTATTCATAAAAACGACTATACTGTAGGTTAGGTTGGGCTCCCCTATGTTTTCATAATTTATTCATTTCTCAACACTAAACTTTCCCTGAACATGACTATTCTCCCCTCACCACTTTCTATCTCTCTCTATATAAAAAAGTAATAAAACAAATAAATATTTTATGAGACAAAAAAATTGGGAAAACAGCTCTGATAAAGACATACCAAAAAGGCCACTGGTACAGTACAGTATGTGCATTTGGCTTAGGTGGAATACTGTACAATGTAACTCTATTCCTTATTATTTGGAGAATACATAATAAATTCTCAAACAACCTTTCATCTCCATCAATAGATGTTTGTGTGTCAAATTCCCATTTATAATTCCACTCACCTAGGTTGAAATGTAGTACATATTTCATCACAGACCTATTATTTTGTTGCATAAAATGCATTTTGGTCCATGTCTTCAACTTACAGAATTAAAATATGAGCATATTATACGCATTATTGTTTTGGCTTGGTTAGATAGTAATAATAGATACAATACAAAGTTTTATTTTGTCTTGGTTTGAATTTTCTTAACTTCTATTATCTAAAAAAGTAGTCATTGTGTTAGGTGAAATTTCTTAAATACAGAATACAGTACATGGTTAAGGAAAGTACAGAAAAGTTTTGAAAATACTGTTTAATATATAGTATCACAAGTGTTGTACTATTTAATAAATATCACGGCCAAAGGAATATGAAGATGATCCATGCGTACAGCCGCTGAAACCAAAACCGTCTTCATATCCAAGCAAGCACGGTCCAGAGCAGTGTATGGGGCAGCTTGCCTGTTCTTGGGAAATGTAAATAATGCAAATGGCGAATAGTTTTGGGGTGGTTTGACCCGTTCCAGATTTGGTTAGGTTAGGTCTGGCTAATTCTATAACGTTGCTACCGTTATATAGGGAGAAGTAATCATTGTACTTCATTACAAATTTAGATTATTCAGCATGTTTGTTTAACATTTTAAGTACCGCAGGTACTGTATTCACTTTCTTTTAACACTCCAATCCCGTGCTTGAAGATAAAAACACTTATTATGTATCCATGTCAGTTTTTGTCCGCTGATACCGAGCATGCCCATGACTGTCTTTGTATCCCAATCTTATAAAAAAATTCCCACTTTGGCCGTGCACCCCCACTAGACCCACTCGGTGTGTTGTGGATCTTCTTCACCTCTTGTTGAAAGGATCCCTTGAAAGTCACAAACTTGGCCTGGACATCATCTGAAAAATAAGAGCCACATTAATCTTAGCATAGCCAATGTAAATGTGAGTGCATATGCATTTTGGTAATTTATTTTATTTACCTTTTTTTATTGTAAATCACATGGGATTTGTTTTTACTTTATTGATGGACCATAAAGGAATCACAGTTATTATGTTTAATTTATCAAGAATGTTTATGAAATTGTAATTTATGTAAGGAAATCTTTACATTACAAATCACATATACATATATTAGTCTACAATCAATTAACTATATTACTTGCTTTATTTTAATTTAAAGTTCACATAATTTGAATAAAACTTCAATTCATTAAAATCAAACTTCAAGTGTTTTAAAGTACTGGTATACAAATATTTAAAATTAAACTTCAGATGTTCTAATATAAACTTAAGGAGTTTTAATTTGAAGTCTGTTGTTCTAAATAAAACTTTAGTTGTTTTATATTAAACTTAAGTTGTTTTATTTTTATTTGAGGGTGAAAAGGTGTAGTCTGAATTTCCCCAACTGGGATCTGCATGGGATTCATAGGCTGAGGCTCATGTTTGGGAATCTTTAGTATGATATTGTTTGGGCACCTATGATCTAAGTTAAAACAGGGAAATAAAAAAACCTCAAGATATATACTGTACCTGCAGTTAAGTTGATTGGTGGTAACGTTAGATGTGTAATGTCCAGCTGTACAGTACTGCTCATGTCCAGGATCCCACAATATTGGAAGTTCTCTGCATATTTCTAATAACATATATACATGCTCTGATTTCCAATTAAGCTTTCGAGAAGGCCTTATTTTTCAGAGGCACATGAAGACATTCTGGATATCGGGCGTTTTCGTTTTATTATTATTACTACCAAGATATTATTATTATTATTACGACTATTATTATTATTATTACTACGGTATTATGATTATTATTATTATTTCGACTAGCCCATTGTTATTATTATTACTTTTTCCGTGTTATTATTATTATTTCTCTTTCTGTCTTATTATCATTTTCTCATTCAGTGTTATTATTATTATTTTTTCTATTTCTCTCTATTACCCTGCTTCTATTATCACTCACTCTTTTCCTTATGAGTTATTCTTCCTTCCTCTATACACTTCTTTCTTCCTACGTCCTTCTATCCACCGTAATTATCAATTATTTCCTTTATTTTCTTTCGTTGGGCTCCTCCCCTACCGTAGCCATTTTAACACTGACCAATATTCCTCCCAGCCTCACGAGCCTAATAATAATAAATAAATAATAATAATAATAATAATGTCTTTTTGTGCCCTTGACTCTTTGATATTATTATTTCTGTTTCTTTTAATTAAATCTTAATAAATATTATTGTTTTAAAATTGTTTTTCTAATTAAATTAAAACAGCAATACTCTTAATATCTCTATCGCTACTAGATCCTCTTTCAGTCATTCAAAATATATATATATATATATTGCATTTCTCTCACATCATAAATTATCTAATGTTGAGGTAAAGTATTCGTTCAAGCAGCTGGCAGGGGTAAACAATTATACAGTATATAATTATATATATGATTAAGGGGAGAGTTTCTTTATGGTTAATTGGAGCGCCGCGATTCCTCCAAAGTATCCCAGGAAACAGGACAATAATAATGATGTTCCGTTGCTTGGAATCGTTAAGAGGATTCACTTTCTCCAGAATTACCAACACATTACCACACCCGCCAATCAAACCTTATAATCATGTGAGCTACGATCTCACGTAAATTTCCTCCAAGTATGTAGTATATAGGCCTATGGGAAGATTCTGTTTTTGGTAAATTGGAAGGCTACTGCATGATTCCTCCTAACTATACCAAAAAACAGACGCCCTTAATTAGTGGTACAGTACTTAGAGGAGATCTGTTTTGAGATATAATTTGGAGGAACCAAAGACCTTAATTCCAATTCACCACACACACACAAAAATAAATCTCATCTTAATTAACCTGGTCATTCTGTTGATTCACTTGTGTCGTATTTTTGTCTCGCTTGGACAACAAAAACACGACATATTATATATAATAGGTGGACATTTCTCTATTTTCTTAAAAAAGTATAACTCCCCCTTACGTCGTGTTTTTGTTGTCCAAGCGAGCTTCGTGTCGCTTGGACAACAAAAATACGACATTGATTGTGTGGCACCTGCTGGCTTGTTCTCATCGGATTATACGTGTGATTATAACTCAGACATGCTGGCCTGTGATTGGCTAATATCATATCTGTCATCTGTAGGCGCTAGTCTTTGAGTGGCCAATATTATATCTCTACCTATTTTTTTTTTCTATAGTATAGTTATAGTTTGAGTCTGTTCAGTCGTCAGATTTCAGTGGAATGCCTGGAGGCGGTGAGGGAGGGTGTGTGTGTATTACTTGTCTCAACCATGAAGTTACTCAGGCGCGGAGTGTACAAAAATATCTATATAATTTTCGTGATGGTGTTATTTGTGTATTACCTCCACAAGACCAGGGATACTGACCACTTGTCAAATGTCCACGAGAGACTGGTGGAGAAGGCAAAGTCAGCCTTAGATCGAATAAATCTTGGAGACAGTGAAGGAAAGGTGAGCTTATACGGTAGGCAACGTATATTATTCATAACGTTTTCTACTGATAATGTCAGTCACTGTCAGGAAAGCACACACACACACACAGTCACGCACACATGCACATCACACGCACATGCACACTGGTCTAACTCTATAATCAATTGAGTTAGATTACTATAAGATACGTGTCATCTTGTTTTATGGAGCTGAAAAGTGATGTGTGTCCAAACTCTAAAAATTAAAGCACAATAATCTTTTTAAAATAAAGTGTTCAGCGCATTTTGGCAAGCATCCATAATGTTATCTTATGTCTTATCAAACAGGCTACACAGGAAATTAATAGTGAGTATAATAGTATGCTTACTACACTAGACACTAAAAAAGACAAACTTTAACACAAACTAAAACATTGTAACCAAATAATTATATAACATCATGGTTGGTATAATACACGTAAACATAACACACAAATATAATAATATTACAAATTTACTTAAACCTTTACTATATAATTATATATTGTTTTGTAATTAATCATCTCACAACAACAACAAATTACATAACGAATAAATGAAGCTTAAAAAAAAAAGGGGGTGCGGGAATAGGGGGACAGGCTTTCTACCCACCCCAAGCCTGTCCCCTTATTCCCTCGCCCTCCAAACCCCCCCAAGCCTGTCCCCTACTCCCGCACCCCCTTAATTAAGAGAAGATTCTTTGTAGGAGAGTAAATTGTTGATGGTTTACTACTGATTCCTCCAAACTTTACCACGAAGCAGATCCCCTATTAATACCATTGAGGGCGTTTGTTTCCTGGCATAGTTTGGAGGAATCACAGACCTTCCAATTCACCTACAACTACAGAGAATTTTGGAGTACCATGAATGAATAATATAGTTGTCTACAAAGTTACCAAATAAACAAGAATATTTTACCCTTTCAAAGTTCACGCATGTTATTCCTTCACATCCATCCTGTGTCATGTATGTATGTATGTATTCGTGTATGTGTCGTGTATGTATGTATGCATGTGTCGTGTATGTATGTATGTGTCGTGTATGTATGTATGTGTCGTGTATGTATGTGATGGTGTATGTATGTATGTATGTGATCGTGTATGTATGTATGTATGTAATCGTGTATATGTATGTGTAGTGTATGTATGTATGTGTCGTGTATGTATGTATATATGTATGTAATTGTGTATGATACCTGTTGGAGGCTTCTGATTCCTCCTGACTATGCCACGAAACACGCTCCTTCCATATAGGTATACGTGTGTGTGTTTCGTGGCAATATTTGAAGGACTCATTTACTACGACCTTCAATATTAGTACGTGGTGTTTCGTGGCAATGTATGTATGTATGTATGTGTCGTATATGTATGTATGTATGTAAGTAGCACACCACCACCACCTCCAATTTGCAAACTACACACATCAATAATCCTGAATCAATAATTGCCTACAGATTTATTTACAAAACACAAATATAACTGGACCCCTTCAAGAAAATTTACCCCACTCAAAGATTACGTTTTTTTTTTCATCTCTCTCATATCCAGCCTCTCTCTCACACACACACACACATGCTCTCTCACCCACACACACACACACATACACACAGGCTCTCTTCCCACACACACACACAATCTCTCTCTCTCTCAGCCAACACGACAAAATGTTTGGTTAGGGAGGCCAGCGTGGCAAATGAGTAAGTAAGGGGGGGGGGGCAGAGGAGATGGGGGCAACAACGGGGGTGTATTAATTAAGGGGGTGCGGGGATAGGGGACAGGCATGTGGGGGGTTTAGGGGGTGCAGGAGTAGGGGACAGGCTTTGGGAATGGGTGGGTTTAGGGGGTTAGGGAATAGGGGACAGGCTGCATGGGTGTGTGTGCTGTGGGAATAGGGGACAGGCTGGGGAGGGTGTTTTGGGGTGTGTGGGAGTAGGGGACAGGCTTGGGGTGGGTAGAAAGCCTGTCCCCCTACTCCTGCACCCCCCTAAACCCCCCCAAGCCTGTCCCCATATTCCCGCACCCCCTTAAATTAAAAAAAAAACATTTATTATGAACCAACTTTTCACTATCTACCAAAAAAATCATCATTGTTTTCATCTTTATAACTTCAGTGGCTGTTCAAATCGAAGGTGTAATATCGGTAAAAACAAGACTATTGAGAGTAACTGTACATGCAAACCTCAAACCCGTAAACACACACATACACACATACACATACACATATCACTCCCTACACATACACACACACACACACACACACACATAGGCCTATATAGCTCTTTTGGTCATTCCTCTAAAGTTCTAAACTATGCCAATAATAATAATAATAATAATAATAATAATATATGTTTGTTTAAGTTAAGGACTTTTTTGGTTATTCCTCTAAGTCAGCTAAAGTCTAAATCATGCCAGGAAACAAGTCATCACAAAGTTACTATTAAAGCCATAATAATAATAATAATAATAATAATAATAATAATAATAATAATGTAAAGCAACACACACACACACACATACCACTGACCAGACAAGACTAACCACACACTACGTACATTATCGATGGTAAATCAGGAGCAACTGAAGCAACACAACCACACAACAACACCAATATTACCATTAGTTGTATTATTGTTTCGTGGCATACTTTGGAGGAGGAAGAGTGACAATAATAATAAAAAAACAACTCTACAAATGTACTTATAATATCCTCATTACCCAATTAATTAAAGAAATGATGTGAATGTGTATACAAATATAATCATTAGTACACTCATTCATTCATTCACTTCCATGTATTCACTCAGCTGTTCATGAATAGTAAGTAAATAGGAAGTAAATACCAGGTTGGAGGAGACAGCAGGAGATGACGTGGATATTAGTTTTTACAGTATAGCCAAACCACGAGGCTCAGCTGCTGGGGTGGTTACTATGACAACCCCCAATGTTGTTGTTGTTGATAAAGTTTCAGGCGTGGCAAGGGTTGGCAGATGTATGATGATTATTACAGTTTAAGAGTTGGTGATGTGTTTAATTAATTTAATGTTTTATTGAGCATTTGGGTAAGTGTTTGAGATAAGGAAAGGAGGGGGTAGGGGAAGGAGGTGAATGAGGGTAAGAGAGTAGGAGGAGGAGGTAAAGGAGGGGGTATGGTTTGAGATAAGGAAAGGAGGGGGTAGGGGAAGGAGGAGGTATGGTTTGAGGAGGGGAAGGAGGGTAAGAGGGTAGGGGAAGAAGATTAAATAAGGTAACAGGGGTGGGGAAGGAAGGTCAGAGGGTAGTCGGAAGGTATAGGATAAAATTAGGTAGGGAAAGGAGGGAAGGATAATTGGGTATATAGGATAATTCTCTCTCTCTCTCAGTTAGTGGATATATAATGAAGATTCTATCTCTCTCTCTCTCTCTCTCTCTCTCTTCATTCATCCAACCTTCCTGTCTTCCTTCCTATCAGTCTGCTGGTATAATATTCGAGGACTCAGGGATCGCATCAGGGGTACCACAAGCACAAGTAGACTGGCACAACTACACCCAAGAGGCAACAGAGAGATTACGTCAAGGACCAGGTGAACAGGGCAAACCATACGTGCTGCCAGAGGGAACAGACAAGAGAAGGCAGGAGTTGTATGAGACGAATGGGTTCAATGCCTTGCTTAGTGATTATGTGGCGTTAGATCGCTCCCTCACTGATATCAGACATCCCAAGTAAGTCATAGGTTTGTGTGTGTGTGTGTGTATGAGAGAGAGAGAGAGAGAGAGAGAGAGAGAGAGAGAGAGAGAGAGAGAGAGATACTGATATCAGGCATTCCAAGTAAATTAATGAGAGAGAGAGAGAGAGGTATATACTGATATCAGGCATTCCAAGTAAATTAATGAGAGAGAGAGAGAGAGAGAGAGAGAGAGAGAGAGAGGTATATACTGATATCAGACACCCCAAGTGTGAGTGTGTGTGTGTGAGTACAAGTGTGTGTGTGTGTGAGTACAAGTGTGTGTGTGTGTGTGTGAGAGAGAGAGAGATAGTACAAGTGTGACAATTTTTCCACAGGTGTTCTTGTATTTGTTCCTGGCCTATTCTTTTCATCCAAATCCTGACACGTAACACTCACTCTCTCTCTCTCTCTCTCTCTCTCTCTCTCTCTCAGGCATAAGTACAACCATCCATTTAAACCAGCAATACGAAAAAAAAAAACGAAATCCCATGAAAATCCCCTCTGCCATTAAAACAAAACAAAACACACACAATTATCCCACAAACCTAAAAAAAAAAAAAAAAAAAAAACAATTATCCCACAATCCTAAAAAAGAAACTTACACAATTATCTCACAAACCTAAAAAAAAAAAAAAAAAAAATTATCCCACAAACTTAAAAAAAAAAACACCACACACAATTATACCACAAACCTAAAACACACAAACACACACACACACACAATTCCACAATAGAAGGCCACAAGAATTCCCACAGCAAAAATCACAAAAATACCACAAACTCGATCTTCACAACGTGCTGAAACCGTCAATATTAATTTGGCAAGGAGTTTCGCAATCCAATACTTTTAATTTGTTGTGTGTTTTAAGGGTTTGGGCGCCCCTTCGGATCCTAGCTATAGTCCCTTTCCATTCTTCTACTATCCCTCCTTTCCTTCTAAATCCTTCGTGTTTTACTATCCCTCCTTTCCTTCTAAATCCTTCGTGTTTTGCCGTCCATCCTTTCCTTCTAAATCCTTCGTGTTTTACTATCCCTCCTTTCCTTCTAAATCCTTCGTGTCTGCTAAATCCTTCTTGATTTACTATCCCTCCTTTCCTTCTTTATCCTTTATGCCTCAGTAGCCCAATTCGACCACAACACATTGCACAACATCCCTTTAAACCACAGATGCAAGACTCGTCACTACGCAGCTCGTCTTCCCACCGTCAGTGTTGTCATTCCCTTCTTTGAGGAACACTGGACTACCCTCCTCAGGACAGTCGTTTCAGTTGTCAATAGATCCCCATCCAACGTACTCAAGGAAATTATTCTTGTGGATGATGGAAGCACACTGAAAGGTGAGTGAAGTTGGAGGTGCATGGTGGGTGAGAAAGATAGGAGATGGTGTGTGTGTGTGATGGGTGAGGTTGGAGGAAGTGTGGATGTAAGGTGAGTGAGGGTGGAGGTGGTGTGGGTGTAAGGTGAGTGAGGTTGGAGGTGGTGTGGTTGAAAGGTGAGTGAGGTTGTAGGTAGTGTGTGTGTGTAAGATGGGGTGGGATGTTCAGGTTGGAGGTGGTGTGATTGTAAGATGGGAGGTAGTGTGTATATGTATGTGTGTGTGTGTATGTATGTGTGGGTGTGTGGGTGGGTGTATGTGTGGGTGTGGGTGTGTAGGTATGTGTGTGAAATTAACCTGTAAATATCCCATTCAATATTTCTTCTATACTCTTTTTTTGCTATAAATTATCTACCATTTAAATTTATGTGTACCTACTTTCCATAACATACACCTGTACTCCCATCTACCATGCAGAATTCTTAAGGACTCCGTTGGTTGATTGGCTCAAGGAACACCAACCCAAGGTCAAAGTTATTCGTCTACCCACAAGAGTTGGCCTCATCGTAGCCAGGCAGGAAGGGGCCAGGGAAGCTAAAGGGGATGTTATTCTGGTACTCGATTCCCATTGTGAGGTCATGACAAATTGGTTACCTCCACTTCTAGGTGAGTTAACTATCCCTCATTCATTTCATTTTTGGACTCGATTTTAATAAACTTTAGGTAATCTATCAATCTATTCATCTATCAATCTATGTATCTATTCATCTATCAATCTATGTATCTATTCAATCAGTTTGTCACTTTCTCCTCCCTTCCACAGACCCTATATATAGTAAAGGTATCTGTTTATCAATCTATGTATCTATTCATCTACATATCTATTCATCTATCAATCTCAGTTTGTCACTTTCTCCTCCCCTCCACCCAACAGACCCCATCGTACAGGACTACAGAACAGCAGTATGTCCTCTCATAGACGTCATCAATATGGATACCTTCGCTTATTATCCTCAAGACAATGGTGCTCGAGGGGCCTTTGATTGGCGACTCTTTTATAAACGACTTCCCCTCAGACAACACGAGGTTGACCGTCTCCCAGAACCCTTCCCGTAAGTGTGTGTGTGTGTTGGGAGAGAGGAGGAGGCAGGGAGCGAGTGGGATGCGTCTTTGCGTTTGTGTGTGTGAGTGTGTATGTGTGTGAGTGTGTCTTTGAGTGCGTGTGTGTGTGTCTTTGAGTGTGTGTGTGTGAATGTATGTATGTATGTATGTATGTATGTATGTATGTGTGTGTGTGTACAGTACTATAATTGTCACCCTTATTACAGGAATCCAGTAATGAATGGAGGACTCTTTGCAATCAGTCGAAAGTTCTTCTGGGAGTTGGGGGGCTACGACCCTGGCTTGGCTATCTGGGGGGGCGAGCAGTATGACCTCTCTTTTAAGGTGGGACATTGAAAGAGTCACATGTTAGGCTCCGTCCACACGAATGACCATTGCCTTGATCATGTGAAGTTGTTGTTGATTCAATTTTTATTAGTGTTTACCATAAGGACCCTGTACTGTATCGTGTTTGAACATTGGAGGCTTCTGATTCCTTCTGACTATGGCACATAACAAGCTCCTTCCATATAGCCTAGGTGTGTGTGTTTCGTGGCAATATTAGAAGGACTCATTTATATCCAATCTTCTGACAACACAGGGTTCCTTAAAAAAATATTATTAAACTGAAAAGGTGCATGACGTCTGTGCCTCATTCCTCTCCAATGGTCAGATCTGGCAGTGTGGGGGTCGACTACTGGACGCCCCGTGTTCTAGAGTTGGTCACATCTTCAGACACGCACCTAAGGGACGACCATCTGTTCAGGGGGACTTCCTTAGCACGGTCAGTAACTCGTATTAATTAATATTCTTTAATAAACATATTTTCTTGAGGCAGTATTGATAGATGTTGGATTGGTTTAGTTCAAGCAGGTTATCAATTAAAGACTAAATGTTTAAAATTAGTTATACTGTATGTAGTGTTCCATGATTAGCCTTTATGTTATCCTTAAGGGACCCTATGATGAAGTCGGATTAAATTGGAGATCAAACCGTGTATATTTATCTATGTACTCTTCAGAACTACAAGAGGGTGGCAGTGGTGTGGATGGGGGAATATGCAGAAGCTTTATATCGCAGGAATAAACACCTCAGAGAAGTCGACGCTGGGGATGTTTCCAGGGAGATAGAGGTGAGTCAGTTAATGTTTTTTTATTTTAGATTTATTTTTATTTTATATTTTTTTATTGTTTATTTATTTTTATTCTATATTTTATTTTTAACTTTTTTTTTATTCATTTTTTTTTTTTTTTCTATTTTTTTTTTTTCTAACTTCAGATCCGAGACAGTCTAAAGTGCCGCAGCTTCCAATGGTTCCTAGACGTGGTGGCACCTGACCTGAGCCTCACCTACCCACCCTTTGAACCTCCAGACTATGCTAACGGAACGGTAAGTCCATCTGCAGTCCAAAAACAACAACAACAACAACCACTCATTATATACCTAATTACCCAACTAATTACCAATATCAGTAACAAACCACTTATTAATTTTGTACATATTTAATACTTTTTTTTATATAATTCTATACTGCAGATTCAGAATTTTAAACATATTTAATTTTTTTTTTTATAATTATGATATACCGCAGATTCAAAATTTTGTACATATTTAATACTTTTTTACAATTCTATACTGGAGAATTTTGTACATATTGAATGCATTTTTAAAATTCCATACTGCAGAATTTGTAAACATTTAATTAATACATTTTTATAATTTTATATTTCAGATTCAGACTGCAAAGGATCTTGGAACCTGCCTTGACAACGGAGCCAGAGAATATGGTGCCATTATTCTGTATGGATGTCACAGTGGTGGTACACAGGTAAACAAAGAAGGAATAGAAAGGAAGGGATGTATAGAAAGGAATGCATGAATAGAAAGAAAGGAAGGGATGTATAGAAAGGAAGGAAGGGATGTATAGAAAGAAAGGAAGGGAGGAATAGAAGGGAAGGGAGGGATGTATAGAAAGGAATGCATGAATAGAAAGAAAGGAAGGGAGGAATAGAAAGAAAGGAAGGGATGTATAGAAAGAAAGGAAGGGAGGAATAGAAGGGAAGGGAGGGATGTATAGAAAGGAATGCATGAATAGAAAGAAAGGAAGGGATGTATAGAAAGAAAGGAAGGGATGTATAGAAAGGAAGGAAGGGATGTATAGAAAGGAAGGAAGGGATGTATAGAAAGAAAGGAAGGGAGGAATAGAAAGAAAGGGAGGGATGATTAGGTGGAATGGATGCGTGGATGGATGGATGTGTTGATATCAGTCAATCAATCAGTCAGTGGTTACCGTGTGTGTGTGTGTATCATTAACCTCCCCTTTCCCTCTCTCTCTTTCTATCTTCATGTGTGTGTGTGTGTGTGTGTGTGTGTGTGTGTGTGTATCATTAACCTCTCCTTTCCCTCTCTATCTATCTTCATGTGTGTGTGTGTGTGTGTGTGTTCATTCATCATTAACCTGACCCTTCCTACCTCTTGCTTCCTTTACAGTACTTCTCGTTATCATGGAAGAAGACAATACGTATAGACAGTGAACAGTTCTGCTGGCAGGTTCCTCATCAACTTGGCCAACCCGTCACAACCACCAATTGTCAAAACAGATACCACTCTCCGGCACAGTCCTGGCGATATGACCCGGTTAGTTAGTTGGTTGGTTTAAGTTAAGGGGGTGTGGGAATAGGGGACAGGCTTGGGGGTTTTGGGGGGTGCGGGAGTGGGGGGGACAGGCTTGGGGGTTTTGATGGTGTGTGGGAATATGGGACAGGCTTGGGGTTTTTTAGGGGGGTGCGGGAGTGGGGGGACAGGTTTTTTTTTTTTCCTTTCCACGTCTCACAACTTAAAAGACACACAATTTTACTAACATACATTAATTTCCTCTCCACGTCTCACAACATGAACGACACACAGTCAAACTAACATACTGTACATCCTTTACTAACAGATTATTTTCTTCTCCACGTCTCTCAACTTACAGGACACACAGCAGATCCAGTCGGAGGCCAAGTTAGGTTGGTGTGTGGAGGCAGACTGGAAGGCACGTGTAGCCAAGATAGCCACGTGTGACACCGGCAACATTGACCAGAGGTGGATCTTCAAATTCGTCAACAGGCAACTTATTGAGAAAGAGTTCCCACCCTTCTCAGGACACAAGGACACGTTCTGATGACCTCTGCCTGCATGGGACATAGAAGAAGACATCGTGGGGAGACAGGACATCGTAGGAGACACAGGACATCGTATACACAAGAGACAACGTAGGAGAGGGACATGTGCAGGAGACATCGTAGGGGAGGGACACAGTAGACAACGTAGGAGAGGGACACAATAGACATCGTATAAGGGAGGGACACAATAGACATCGTATAAGGGAGGGACACAATAGACAACGTAGTAGAGGGACACAGGAGACATCGTATAGGGGAGGGACACTTACAGTAGAAATCGTAGGAGTTTTATACACACTTTGGTGCAGTTAACAAAACAACAACAACAACATAAACATTCTCACAGCACATCATAACAATTCTGAAACTGTGGAAAATTCAACAGGGTCGTATTTTATCATATGACAAATTTGTATGGTATTTTCTATTGACGTGACTTAAAGACCCTGTGATCGTATGAGAATTGGAGGCTTCTGATTCCTCCTGACCATGCCATGAAACAACCTCCTTCCATATAAATAATACATGTAGGTGTGTTTCGTGGCAATATTTGAAGGACTCATTTACCTCCAATTTTCTTATTACATCACAGGGTCACTTAATTAGTCCATCCAGTGTTGCCAAATGTGATAGAAATAATGTAAACAAAAAATAATAATAACAAATGATCTAATGAAGTGAAATCCTCGTGTGTGTGTGTGTGTGTGTGTGTGTGTGTGTGTGTGTGTGTGTGTGTAAAGTTAAGGAAGGGATACGTAGCTTATATTATACACTCTTGTTAAATTAGAATGCTATTGATTCCTCCAAACTATGCCATGAAAAATTAAAATTAAAATTAGAATTAAAAGTAAAAACCAGCAGATTTTCCATTAAGAGGGTGCGAGAATAGGGGAGGGGGGGGTAGGGGGGTGCGAGAGTAGGGAGCAGACTTGGAAGGGGGGGGTTTGGGTGGTGCAGGAATAAAGGACAATTAAGCTTTCTGCCAATCTCAAGCCTGTCCCCCTATTCCCGCACCCCCCAAACCCACCCCAAGCCTGTCCCCCTATTCCCACCCACCCCTCAAGCCTGTCCCCCTATTCCTGCACCCCCCAAACCTTCCCCCCCCCCCAAGCCTGTCCCCTACCCCCGCACCCCCTTTAATGTATCACTGAGGTTGACTGTTTCCCCGACATAGTTTGGAGTAATCTGTAGCCTCCTATTTAACCACCAGAGTACACCTGATAATTATACTAGTCTAATATGAGATAATTATATAGTGCCTTAATATTATAAAACAAAAGAAGCAAGTTCAGAGAGAGAGAGAGAGAGAGAGAATTTTTTTTTTTTTTTTTTTTTTTGTGCGGGCGTGTTTCTTTCGGCATGCCTGTGTATGAGTCTGTTTCCGTCTTTCTGCGTGCGTGCATATGTGTGTCTTTCTGCATGCGTGTGTGTGTGTCTTTCTGCATGCGTGTGTGTGTGTGTGTTTCTTTCTTTCTGCATGCGTGTGTGTGTGTGTGTTTCTGTCTTTCTGCATGCGTGTGTGTGTGCGTGTTTCTTTCTGCATGCGTGTGTGTGTGTATTTCTTTCTTTCTGCATGCGTGTGTGTGTGTGTGTCTCCGTCTTTCTGCGTGTCTGCCCCTGTATGTGTGTATGCGTGTGTGCGTGTGTCTCCGTCTTTCTGCGTGTCTGCCCCTGTATGTGTGTATGCGTGTGTGCGTGTGTCTCCGTCTTTCTGCGTGTCTGCCCCTGTATGTGTGTGTATCTGCCCCTGTGTGTATGTGTGTGTGTGTCCAAACATTAATAGGACACCTTATTCTTCCAAAATAAGCTGATAAAAATAACACTTTATGATAAGGCTACTGTTGATATCATTATTAATTATTATAAACCTTCCGTCCCTAATAATTATAATAATAAAAATATATATTCAATAAGATGGTTACATACTTAATTATGGATGAATTTTATGTGTTGGTAATTCTGGAGCAACTGATTCCTCCAAACCCTTCCAAGCAACAACAACAACAACAGAACACCATTATTTTTTGCTTTTTCTGGTTCTGTTTCCTGGCATAACTTTGGAGGAATCAAGGCACTCCAATGTAACTAAAGTGAATTACCACCTTAATTTATATACTTTTTGGTACCTGACAGAGAGCTTCGATTCCTTCAAAAAATGCCACGTAACATACCCCCGCCCCCCCCAAAAAAAAAAATAAAAAAAATAATGGGGTCATGTTGATTTAAATAATTTGTAGGAATGAGTTGAACCAAGGGGGTGCGGGAATAGGGGGACAGGCATGGGGGGCTTAGGAGGGTGAGAGTTCAATTAAGTTTGTAAATATAGTTCTGAAATAAAGTTCATAAATATAATTCTTAAATACAGTTCAATTAAGTTCGTAAATATAGTTCTGAAATAAAGTTCGTAAATATAATTCTTAAATACTGTTCGTAAATATAGTTCTTAAATATGGTTCATAAAGCGACCCGTGTAGCAGCAATGATGTTAAAAATTCCAAAATATTAATGTTTGTTATATATATAATACCTTTGACTAGACTTGTAACTAGAAAAAAGATAGGGTTATATTGAAGTTTGTTATATTGGCATTTGTGTCAAGGTTGTTTAGTATTGCATTGAAATTTAGGTGTTGCACGTGTGTTGCATTGAAGTGTTGAAGTTAATTGTGTTGCATTTTGAATTATTGTAATGTATTTAATTAGGGCATATTATTTGGAGGCCTTAAGGGGGTGTGGGAATAGGGGGACAGGCTTGGGGGGGTGGGTTAGAGGGGTGCGGGAATATGGGGGCAGGCTTTCTACCCACTCTAAGCCTGCATGTCCCTCTATTCCTGCACCCCCCAAACAAGCCTGTCCCCTACTCCCATTCCCCAATAAACTATATGTATACAACACCATGTCAACCATATATACAAACTCACCCTGAATATATATAGGTCACTTTAATATAGTCTTTTTAATTCACCTAACACTACATTTGGGGCCGGATACTCAAAACAAGTTAAGACATCTTATTTTGGCTTATGACGGTATACTCAAAACTCTTATGGCACCATACTTTAAACCTTTGGCAGCCATCTTGTCCTACGTTAGGGCGTTTGGATTTAGGACAACCCCCAGACACATGAAAATAAAGAAAAAGAAACGAAAATGAAAAAAATAGACCTTAATGAAAATTACACTTGGAAAAAACTTTACCTGAACAAAATAACGCCTGAAAAAAATGTTGAAATTACATGGACTGTCTTTCACCATCACAATTCATTGGCTCCTCCCTGCCAATGTATAATGGAATACAGGTGAAAATTTGGGGTACCCAAAATTTTTGTACCACAAGGGGGCAAAGAGTAGACCTTATGACGAGGTGTAGTAAACAATAAGTTTTCAAGACTTGAGTTACTTGTATTTCTTTAATATGGTACAGCAGCATTGTGGAAGCAAATGTGCAAGTTAACAAAGGTACTATTGTAAATTAGAGGAAATTATTTTGGGAAAAATTCCTTAAATCTTTCCTGTATTTTCCTTTTCAAGTTATAATTACTGTACATTCTTATTGTCATTACACAAGTCTCTTCACTTAAAACATATATCAGAATTTTTAAAACTTTCTCTAAACTGAGTTGTTAATCAATGCATAAACATATCAGACACCTTATCTCCACACTAAATGATACTCCTCCTTCCCTAACATTAAAATATAAACCTTTATATAAGCACTGAACCAAGATAAGTACAATCACTCAGGTATTCACTACAAATAATCACAGAAAAGTATTGCAGAGTACAGTATAGTACTGTATATAGTTTTCCCAAGCACCATGATTAAGACAGGATTTGAATCCAAACTCTACTGCCACAAGTAAACAAGCTTTGTGACAATTATATTGCACATTCATACTTAAATATTAACAAGATTCCACATGCTATACTAAGACTTCCTCTATATTGCACTTGTCATATTTTGTAAAAAATTACAAAAACAGCCAACTCACTCATGAATAAAACAGTTTTGATATATTGTCTACTAATAAACTATATATACAGTACTACATTATTTAGAGTATAAAATGCACATTTATGGATAATATTATATAAAGCAAAGAATACTGCAACTGATAGTTACTGTATTGTACATACTCTCATGTATATAATACTATACCTTACATTACTAATATATTTAAGTCCCTCTTACTTGACTACTGTAGTTGTATACCATCATCATCATTAATCAGGCCATGTATTACAACAACAAACAATATACAGTACTGTGAGAATTTACACTGGGTAACTACAACTTGACTGGCACCCCTTTATGAAACTGTTGACAACAAAGTATGCAGGAGAAAGTTAAACCTATGTCCTATCACTCACTTGTTAACATAAAACACGATGTAACCAATGAATGATCAGGTCACATGCAGTTGCTAAACTCCATGTCTGTCTACAGATTTTCACACCATTAGTACAGTTTTAAACTTTTCCTGGACCTCATGAAACTAACTCATTGATAGAAAAGAAAAGAGACCTTGATTAATCCAAAGCCTGGCAAAACTCTTACATTTTGGCCTAATTTAGTAAATCTTGTAGACTCTTGCTTTCCATATATATAGTTGTTATATACAGTATATTTACAGATAATCTGCAAACAAATTTCTCCACAACTTTCAACAACTTACCTTCAAACCTAAATATTCATCTTTTTTTGCAAAGTGCTCATTAAGGCGAATGATTCCATACCTGTAAAAACGCCAAAGTAAATATTTAATACATTCAGTTCATGAAAGATATCTAGAATGTTCTGTAAACCTATAATTTATGTGAGATTAACAATGAACATTTTACTCCCTGAAATGGTGATAAATTATCATCATCCAAAGAGATGCACTGTATGGGCACCCTGGCAAAATTCTGGCTTTGATGATTAGTACTATTCAATAAAATCAAAATCTTACTCACCCTAAGAAGTCAAAATCTATTGTAGAAAACTCAGCCTGCACCAAAGCCCAGGAACCCCAGAAGAGATGTGAACTGAGGGCAAACTTGTTGACCCACACATACCACTTCTCTACCTCCTCCTCCAAAACATCCTCTTGTGTTTTGTTTGTGTAGCCAGCAAGGTAAGTACGCAGCCACTTATACTGGAAGGCTTTGTTTGGGTATCTATTGTAGTCTACCTCATCAACACCTGAAGGAAATATGTTTTGATCTTAAGAACTTTATCACTTTGATAACTATAATATGACAAGCATTCATACTACTGTACTGTACTGTACTGTTCAGGTTAGTACATTTAAAGATTCTGCAATAATTTATAAGCTTTATCAATTTAAGGTACAGTAGAAACTTACTTCAAAATTAAACAAACTACATGTACAGGCTGTATCATGTAATCCAACTCAAACATAGCATAACTATAAAAAAAAAAATGTCTGTAGCTTTAATATTTTTTCTCTCCTGGAACTCCTTTAAAAGGATGGTTACAGCAAACACCAAGCAGTGATTATCTCTCCTCACCTGCAAACTCATTGAAGTGATTAGCAATATCAAAGGGCTGGAAGTTAGGTCCTCCGTATTCGTAATCAATGAAGTTCACTGTACGCTGATTATTATTCCAAATGACATTACCCAAGAGGAGATCATTGTGAGAGAATACCACTGGACACTTCAAACTTTCCAACTTATCTGCCAGCACTTCAACTTCCTTTTGCAGACTCTCTTTTGTATAACCTGACTTTTCCAATCTGTTGAGAAGTTTCTGGTTAATGACAAAAAAAGAATGGTTGTGGACTTACGGTACTGATCCAAACTCACCGATAATAATTATATGAATTAGGAGGAGGCATCTTCTGGGTAATATTGCTGAGAGTTACTGGAGTGATTTGTTGGATGGATACTCTATAATTCACTACTGTATATTACATAAGGTAAGGATTAGATATACTGTACTGCTTTCATGGGTTAGTCAACGAGGCAAATAGAAGTTTAGCCAATTGGCTATGAAGCATTCGGTATGAAGAAGTTACGCTGTTGAAGATTTTACGGTTTTAATGTGATATTTTTCTGCAAAACCACATTAGAACAGAAATGCTGCAGAAAAGAGCATTAAGGGGGTGAGGGAGTAGGGGACAGGCTTGGGGGGGAGGGTTGGAGGGTGCAGGAATAGGGGGACAGGCTTGGGGGGGGTAGAAAGCCTGTCGCCTATTCCTGCACCTTCTAACCCTCCCCCAAGCCTGTCCCCCTACTCCCGCACCCCCCAAAACCCCTCCAAGCCTGTCCCCCTACTCCTGCACCCTCCCAAGTCTGTCCCCAACTCCTGCACCCCCAAGCCTGTCACCCTATTCCGGCACCCCCTTAAACAGATGTGACTGCACAGTATAAAGAGATACAGTACATGATTAATATACATGTACAGTACACTCGTGATACGTAATCCCTGACCCGAGACGAATGGCAGGCACACGCACACACACACATACCCTGCATTCGAACTCAGCCTTTATAGGTCTATTGGGTGGGGAAATGAGCAATACCAGGCAATTCGAAGCTTTCTGCTCCTCACACTCTGGTCAGAATCACGAGTATCACGAGTGTACATTCATGCAATAGAATATTACAACTCCACACACACACACACCGTTTTTGTTTTTCTGGATCACTGAACTTGTCTGGCATTAGGCTGAAAAATCTTCGTATTTTGGGAAACAAAATTGGATGCCCCTTATTCTCCACCTGAAAATATAAAGAAAAAATCACATTTCTACTACAATAATAATTATGGTACAGAAAATATATAAATCTGAAGTGTTTCAGACAAAAAATTGAAGAAAATATAACATGCCATAACTGTACTATACCAAATCAAACTCTAAAGCACTGTATCTTTGTTTGTAATACTGTATGGTACCGGTACAGTATTTACTTTTAACTTTCATATATATTTTTTCTCCAACATTTCTTCATGAAAAGAATGAAATTTAATAACTCAGAATTCGTAAAAAAAAAAGCCTATTCCAGACTGTATTCCAGAAGCACATAGTTATACAGTACCTGTATTCTGTGAAATTTAGCCATTTCCTTGGCTACACATTCCCATATAGGAACCTGAATGATCTGGTCTGTAGTGACAGGTTCACCAACAATGTATCCATAACATAGACCATTCTCAAACACTGCATGCAGCTCAGGTCCACAACCAGCCTTATGAAGAATCTGAAAATTATATTTATGGTCATCATAAAATCCTACACTTCTATTCACACCTGCATATCAATATTGTACTGAAGCATAAAAACTGTAAGAATATACTGTACTGTACTGTACTGTAATTCTCTAGGAATGAGTTCCATGAACAAGATTCATATCTGCCCAGTCATGAAATACATTGTGTCTCATGTGACAATAATAGGTAACTTCTGTTGCAGCAAAAGAAAGAGTATTTTTGAAATGTGTGAAATAAATTGGTGTCCACTAAACTTTTCTTTTCTCATTCTATAAAGTATACCTGCCTTGTTGTATAAATTCTTTCCCCTCTACATACTACAGTAGATGCACTGAATGTATACAGTGGAAAATGCCTGCTTGTCATATGATCATACACTCCCTGTATTCCTTAAGAAAGGATAAGGAAAAAAATCACTCACCTCAAAATTATTTTTTTCCACTCCTCTGTCAATAAATTTTTCTGTCATCTGGCCATAGACTCTGATAAGAAGTTGTGAGTTCCTGTCATTATACCACACACCAATTAACTGATTAGTGATGCCATCAGTGTATACCTGTAAAGAGATAGACATTAATATATAGAAGTGCCTTAAGTTAATACTCCAACAACATTAATTAGACATTGCCTCATACAATACACTACAGCACAGTAGCTAATCAATTTAAAATGTTAACATGAAGTAAGTGTAGGATATTATTCATTCCTTTAACCTTGTATTGTAGTTCATCTTGCTTCCATTCTGGTCTCACATGACTAATGATCTTTCTTGCTCCATTTTTCAGATTGTCTACATTTGAAGCATCTACTGATAATTCCAATATCATTTTTAGTTTCCTTTCCCACCAATTGATCTGTAATGCAAGTCAACAACATTATTTTTACATACCTTGGAAGTTGGATACGATACAATTATCATTACCGGTACTTGATATGTAAATTTTGTATATACAGTACCAACAAATCGATCAATGAATTCTATTTTATTGATATGTTGGTATTTGTTATAATATCATGTTTTTCAACTATATACAAAATTAACTTTGAGCAAGTGAAAATAAAGATTAGTACTGTACAGAGGTCATTGTCATAGAGTTTTTTGGTAATTCTGGATAAAAGGTCCACCTGGATTGTTCACACATTTTATACATTTTCATGCATATTTTTATTTGTTCTATTCATTGTTGCCCAGAATATTTTGAGGAGATAACTTTTTTTACCCTTACCTGACCTGACCTGACCTAACCAAAACCAAGGCTGACTACCGGGACCTAACCTGGCCAGACTACCGGGACCTAACCTGGGCAGACTACCGGGACCTAACCTGAGCAGACTACCCTCCAGCCTGTTCCCTACCCCCACACCCCCCTAAACCCCTCAAGGGGGGTGCTGGAGTAGAGGGACAGGCTTGTGGGGTATTAGGGGGGTGGGGGTACGGGAACTGTTATTACTGTACCGGGTATAAGCAGTGTACTGTACCGGGTGTAGCAGCTGTTGGTATACTGGGTCCGTCTGACAGCTGGTGTAGTGTTGTTGTTGTTGTTGTGCTGTCAGTGTTGCCAAGTCTGCTCAACCCCATTTCCCCATCTTTAATTAACATCACAATAATTTCCCTTTTTACCTCAAAAATTCCCTGTTTACTCCTGAAGATAGTGGCACATTAATTAATAACATCCCCATTGTTTCCTTTAATTCCCCATATATAGGAAAAATTCTCCATATTTAGGCACCTCTGCGAGTCCGAGCTAATCTGCCCAAGTTATCGTACAGTAAATGCTAATTATTATGGTACAGTTGCCAAAAAAGGTACTGAGGTCTGAGAGAACTATTGATACAACATTAAATAATATATTATTGTCCATATTTGTTTGTAGGGATTATTCCCGCACCTCCCCCAAGAATGTCCCCCTACTCTCGCACCCCCCGCACCCCCCCCAAGTCTTTCTAACACCAACACTCTGCTCTGATCTCATTTCTTCTTTACGTCTCAGATTAATATACAAGTTTGTGGTGAAGTTACAGTGGGTTCCCTCAAAGTAATATACAAGTTATCCACACACAACTCATTCAATCTCACTCTCTCTCTCTGTATGTGTGTCCTACCAGCTTCTCTCTCTCATCTATGTGTGTGTGTGTGTGTATGTATGTGTGTGGTTTAGTTTAAGTTTAAGTTTAAGTTTTTGGGTCCCGCAGAGGGCTGCTCGTGGGCAGCATAATATGCGGGGGTTGTGCGGGGGATTTAGGGATCCAGGGTAGGATTAGGAAGGGGGTTAGGATGAGGGTGGATTGGGTCAAGGACTGTGGGTTGAGGATTAGGATTGGGGAGGTAATGATTGGTGATCCTATTTCTAAAAGTGTCAAGAGTGGGGCTATTAACTATATGAGATGGGAGATGATTCCACTCTTGGATGCTGCGGGGAAAGAATGAGTGTCTAAATATATCAGTGCTTGTCTGGTATGTATGGTATTTTAAGTTGTGGCTGCCTCTAGTGGATCGTTCCTACCAGCTTTTCTCTCTCTCTCTCATCTATGTGTGTGTGTGTCCTACCAGCTTTTTTTTTTCTCTCTCTTTCTCTCTGTGTTTGTAAACAAAAACAACAACCACAACAACAACAACAACAACTTAATATCCACCCAAGCATAGTTTGTTATTGTCTTGCTCTGAATAAAAACACAAATAAACAATACTATTCAACAACAACAACAACTTTATAATCCACCCAAGGACAGTTTGTTATTGTCTTGTTCTGAATAAAAACACAAATAAACAATACTATTCATTACTCACAATAACAACAACAACAACAACAACGATGACGACGACTATGTTATTATTATTCAACCTGCCAATATACTACTCACTCGGTCATCACTACCTTGCTTACTAATCTGGTTCAGAAAGTCGCCTGGCAAGGAGGGAAGGAGGCAGGGAGGGAGGCAAGGAGGGAAGGAGGGAGGCAGGGAAGGAGGGAAGGAGTGAGGGAGGGAGGCAAGGAGGGAAGGAGGGAGGGAGGGAAAGAGGGAGGGAGGGAGGCAAGGAGGGAAGGAGGGAGGAGGGAGGCAGGGAAGGAGTGAGGGAGGGAGGCAAGGAGGGAAGGAGGGAGGGAGGGAGGCAAGGAAGGAGTGAGGGAGGGAGGCAGGAAGGAGGGAGGATGGAGGCAGGGAGTAGTCGCTTGGCAGGGAGGGAAGGAGGGAGGGAGGTAGGGAGTGGGTGGGGAAATGGGAGTAAGTAAGTGGCTTTATCAAACGATTCGTGCAGTATTTTTGGATTGCCATGGTTAACGATCTCATATTGCAAGTGTGTGAGAGAGAGAGAGAGAGAGAGAGAGAGAGAGAGAGAGAGAGAGAGAGTAACATTGGACCATAACAGTTGAAGTATTGTTGGAGAGATAATGTCGGTGAGGGAATACATTTTGGCAGTCCATTCCTATACTATATAATAATAAAAAAAAATATATATACCTCTCCAATCCTCTCATTATTTTCTCTCTCTCTCTCTCTCTCTCTCTCTCTCTCTCTCTCTCTCTGAAATTACAGAAGAATATACTGTACTATTAATCTCTCTTCTGTGTTAAATAATAAACTATATATCTTTCTCCAGTTTTATAATTATCATCTTAATAAAGGAGATAAATTTTTGACACTAAATATAAGGGAGGTTGAGATGGTGGTGGTGGTGGTGTGATGGTATGGTGTGTTATGGTGAGGGATTATGGTGTGGTATGGTATGGTGAGGTGAGGGATTATGGTGTGGTATGGTGTAGTGAGGTGAGGGATGATGAAAGGATGATGAGAGATAGGTATAATAATAATAATAATAATAATAATAATAATAATAATAATAATAATAATAATAATAACAATAATAATAATAATAATAATAATAATAATAATAATAATAATAATAATAATAATAATAATAATAATAACAATAATAATAATAATAATAATAATAATAATAATAATAATAATAATAATAATAATGGTGTGTGGGTGTGTGTGTGTGTGGGGGGGGTCATTTTTCCTTTGGGGTTCTACGAAAGCTTATTATTATTAGAATTATTCCCTCTACACGAGTTTCCAGTAAACAACAACAACAACAACAACAACAACACGAGGCAAACTCTTAGTAAAGGAAAAGTTTTGGGTACGTTATGCCTATCTTTATACTTGACTGTGTCTCTCTCTCTCTCTCTCTCTCTCTCTCTCTCTCTCTCTCTCTCTCTCTCTCTCTGCATACTTGCCTTCCTATATTTTTCATCTCTCTCTCTCTCTCTCTCTCTCTCTCTCTCTCTCTCTCTCTCTCTCTCTATGTATCCCTTTCTCTCTCTCTGTATCCCCCCCCTCTCTCCCTCTCTCTCTCTCTCTCTCTCTCTCTCTCTCTCTCTCTCTCTCTCTCTCTCTCTCTCTCTCTCTCTCTCTCATCTATTTAGCCTCAGGAAAAAAAAACAATAACTTTCCTCCCATCATCTTTTCCTTCATTTTCCTTTCGTAATTATGGTCTCAAAACTTCAATATATAATTTTTTTCTAAGGCGACAAACACCCTCTCCCTTATACCCTGTCAATCTCATACCCTGTCAATCTCATACCCTGTCAACTCTATGCCCTGTCAACTCAATACCCTGTCAAGCTTATAAAATACAAATGTTTATCAATAACCCATAATCAAACTTTTAATTAAATATGATAATCAGCCATGCATACATACATACAAACAAACAAACAAACAAACAAACAGTGTCATTATCAACCAATAATAATAATAATAATAATAATAATAATAATAATAATAATAATAATAATAATAATAATAATAATAATGATAATAATAATAATAATGATAATAATAATAATAATAATAATAATAATAATAATAATAATAATGATAATAATAATAATAATAATAATAATAATAATAATAATAATAATAATAATAATAATAATAATAATAATAATAATAATCCTTTTTAGTATCATTAACTTTTATAAATAAGTCACAATCAGTTTCATTAATCATCAGCAAATTATAATCATCCTATTAATTTTGATCAACCTTATAAACTAGGATTATATAAATACCTAATTAATCAACCACAATTACCTGTATATTATTATTTCTTATTAATTATCAGCCAATTTACATTATTACTTCCTATTATTAATTATCAGACAAGTATAATAATCCAATTAATTTTATCAACAGTATCAACTAGGATTATATATAAATAGGTAATTATTCAGGTGCTCTTTATCAGTCATCCATTACTCTGCTTATCAGTTTTGACCCCACTATCTATCACCCAGACACACACACACACACACACACACACAGAGAGAGAGAGAGAGAGAGAGAGAGAGAGAGAGAGAGAGAGGAACACACACACACACACACACACACACACACACACACACATACACACTCTATACATTCCTGATTGATTGATTGTTGACCCCCGCGTTGAAAAGGTCATTTCATTTTTCATCCCCGTGGTGGAGATTAATAATGAAGTGTGTGTGTGTGTGTGTGTGTGTGTGTGTGTGTGTATATATAAATAGACAGACAGATAGATAGACACACACAGACAGATAGATAGATAGATAGATAAATAGATAGATAGATAGATAGGTAGATAGATACACAGTGAGATAAATAGATAGACAAACAGACAGACAGATAGATGGATCACACAAACAGACAAACAGAATAAAACAGAGAAAAGCAACAGATATGAGATGATACGTGTGATAATTATTTACTGTCAGTCTTTCAATTTATTCTCTTTTTGCATAATTTATTCCATGCATTTTAGCACTCCTCACTCCTTCCTTGCATACACACATACACTCTTATTTCCTCTCTCTCTCTCTCTCTCTCTCTCTCTTTTTTTTTCTCTTTACGTGTCATCTCCTTTTCTTTCTCTATTTTTAAACATTTCTTTATCGTTTTGTAGTCGTTTCTTTATACCTCCCTTCCTTTCTCTCTCTCTCTCTCTCTCTCTCTCTCTCTCTCTCTCTCTCTCTCTCTCTCTCTCTCTCCTTCTCTTTAAAACTTCCTCCTCCCTCCTTTTCTCTCTTTCACATCGATGCACAGAAGTCCGGACGCATCTCTCTCTCTCTCTCTCTCTCTCTCTCTCTCTCTCTCTCTCTCTCTCTCTCTCTCTCCACACACACAACACACACACACGTCCATGTTTACTCATCAATAACAACAACACAACACACATACATAAACCCATACATAAAACAATATACACCAACACATAAATACATAAATACATACATAAAACAATATACACCAACACATAAATACATAAATACATACATAAATACATAAATACATAAACAGTAAGGATTTCAATATGGACATCCTATAATCCACTAAATTGTTAAAAGAATTATTGCCCAGTTGGTAACAGTTGACGAATATATATATACTGTATAGAGGGTGAATTTATTTTGCATGTGTTGTAAAATCCTCTTCACTTTGCTGCCTCTATTATATGGTTGGTGTGTGTGTGTGTGTAAATGTGTGTGTGTGTGTATGTGTGTGTGTGTGTGTGTGTGTGTGTGTGTTTCTCTGACTCTCCATCTCAATTTTTTCTCCCTCTTTCCCTCCCTCAGTTTTCTCTCACATCACTGAACAACTCATCTGCTTTCACTCCATCCTTCCCTGGTCAGGTGGGGTATAGCTCTATTTCCATTTCTCTCTCTCTCTCTCTCTCTCTCTTTTTCTCTCTCTCTCTCTCTCTCTCTCTCTCTCTCTCTCTCTCTCTCTCTCTCTCTCTCTTCCAAACCGTTTTCTGTCCCTTCTCCAAACCCTTTCATTTCTTCCTCAGTCCCCTTAACTCCTCTCTAAGCATTTCCAATCCTCCTAAAGCCTCCTCACACATTTCCACCAACCCCTTACCCACCCACCCACCCCGACCCCAACTCTCTTTAGTCTAATCCAAACCCACTTCATGTATATATCTTCAAGCCCCTTCTTTACTTTATTAGCCCTCTTCACTGTATTGTACGTTTCTCATTCCACGTGTATATGTGTGTGTGTGTGTGTGTGTGTGTATGTGTGTGTGTGTGTGTGTGTATGTGTATGTGTGTGTGTATGTCATGTATCTTTCACATACTCTATAGGTCCCACAATCCTCTTCAACCCTATATATATTCACTCTTTACCAAACCTTTTCTTCACTCATTTGCAACCTTCATCTCTCCAATCCCCTCCAAGTCTCTCCACATCTCTATACTCTTATCCAACCTCACTAACTTTCTTTCTATACCTCTCCAATCCACTCCAACTCTCTCCACTTTTCTAACTACTCTTATTCCACCTCTGTAACTCTCTTTCTACCTCTCCAGCCCACTCCCTTCCTCTTCACCTCACTCTTACCTCACTCCTCTACAACGTTCTTTACAC
Organism: Petrolisthes manimaculis; assembly: GCA_034508575.1. NCBI lineage: Eukaryota > Metazoa > Arthropoda > Malacostraca > Decapoda > Porcellanidae > Petrolisthes > Petrolisthes manimaculis. The sequence continues at coordinate 1,271 of JAWZYT010002865.1, read as the reverse complement.
CTCTCCAACCCTCCTCCTCCTGCTCCTTCTCTTCCTCCTCCTGCTCCTCCTCCTCCTCCTGCTCCTCCTCCTCCTCCTTCTCTTCCTCAACCTCAGGCAGTTCTTTCTTCTTGCCTCCTCTTGCATCTCAGGGGGTCGGTCTGGTCTGCTATGAGTGTCATTAACTTGTTCCACGCTTCCTTGATCTCTTATTACCACGGTATATCTCTCTCAGCCATCCTTTACTTTACTTACACCTTCTGCTTCCCTTGCTTGCTTGCTTGCTCTGTCCTATAGCTCCAGTCCCTGTCCCAGTTTCCATCCCGTCCCCCTGCAGTTTCCATCCCCTCCCTATACCTACTGTGACCACCACCACTACCACCTAACTCTATCTCCTCTCTCTCTCTCTCTCCCTCTCTCTCATGCCTGTTCATAAGTAAAGCTGCATCTCTCTCTCTCTCTCTCTCTCTCTCTCTCTCTCTCTCTCTCTCTCTCTCTCTCTCTCTCTCCAGAATTAGTTTACAGACTCTATACATTTCTCTAACTTCCTTCCCATTAGCCTACTTTACAACCCTATTATCTCTACTTATACTTCCCTTTGTACATTACACTTCTTCCATTATTATCCTTCCACAATTAGTTTCCACATCTAATCTCTCTGTGTTTACATTTACCTTCTATATACTGTTCATTGTACTATTGGATGCTGTACATTCGTGATACATAATTTCTGACCAGAGTGTGAGGAGGAGAAAGCTTCGAATCGCCTGCTATTGCTAATTTCCCCACCCAGTACACCTATAGAGGCTGAGTTCGAATGCAGGGTGTAATAATAATAATAATAATAATAATAATAATAAAAGGTTTATTGAGTGAGGCAGCCGAGGGCTGAAAATATACATTAAAAAAAAAATCGTAATGGAGTGGATGTGTGTGTGTGTGTGTGTGTGTGTGCCTGCAGTTCGACCTGTTCCTTTCCTCATTCCCTCCCTTCCTCCCTTTACTACTGTTTATTCTACTTTACTGTCTGTCTGTTTTCTCTCTCTGTTCATTATGCAAACCTTTCTACTTGCTTCCCTCTCCCACCCCCCCTCTCTTTCTGTTTATTCTGTTTGTTTTGTTTTCCTAATTCCACACACACACACACACACACATACACACACACAGATATATACTACTTGCTTCCCTCTCCCCCCCCCCCTCTCTCTCTGTTTATTCTGTTTGTTTTGTTTTCCTAATTACACACACACACACACACACACACACACACACACACACACACACACACACAC